>PVKC010034042.1:0-13783 GCA_004027635.1 Crocidura indochinensis | reverse complement strand
ACACACACACACACACACACACACCACACACACCTGGTAGATCAAAGCAGCCAACCGGACTGCTCAGGTCAGGGTGCAGTTCATTACGACCCTTGGCCGACCACATGCCTTACCCACCAGCCCAGACCAACAGACTCGGGAGTCAGGACTGGCCTCTGGGCACAGCAGTGAAAAGCTCTGCAGGTGCCCCTTCCCCTAGGAATGCAGAATCGGATCATGCCAACGGCTCCAACAGCCCCTTCAGGCCCTTCCCAGCCAGCACCGGGCCTGCCCAGCCGGAAGTGCAGCTCTGCTGACGAGGCTTTTCCAGAAACAGATGCGTCGCTCCACTTTCCTCCTCATTGCCTGTGCTGTTCGCGTGTGTCAGTGCCGGGTGCCGCACGCCCCACCCCACCCCCAGGCTCAGACCCATGAACACTCAGCTTCCTCTTCTGAAGGTTGCAGGCAGGCAGGAAACTGGAAAATGGGCCACAGGAAGCTGGCCTCCGGCATCTGTCCCACTTTATCGCTGCAGCTCTGGTTTCATTGTGCCTGTGTGTCAGCTCTGGTGAACCCTCCCCGCACAGCCAGGCTCCCTTCTCACTGCCGAGAAGGCTCCAGGGGGCGGCAGGCCTGCCCCAGTGCTAACCCTCCTAGTCCAACACGGATGAAGAGGATGCTTTTCTCAGGACACTTGGATCCAAATCATGTGGAGCCAGGAGGATCCATCCAATTCACCCAGTCCCCAGTGAGAATCCGAGCCTATTTCCAAGGAAAGACCACAGCACCGTTATCTCACTTAAACATCACCTCCAAGGCTGCCTGGTAAATGGGGTTCGAAGCCATACTACAGCAGGTAGGGCATTTACCTTGCACACAGTCAACCTGAGTTCAATCCCAGCCATCCCATATGGTCCTCTGTGCTTGTCAAGAGTGATTCCTGAGCACAGAGCCAAGAGTAATCTCTGAGCACCATAAGGTGTGGCCCCAAAACAGTCACAACAAAACTATGAAGGACCAGAGAGATATGTTTACCTTACAGCAACTGACTTGGGTTCAATCCCAGCATCCCATATTGTCTCCCGATTACCATCAGGAGTGATTCCTGAGTGTAGAAACAGAGTAACCTCTGAGTATTGTTGGGTATGGTCCAAAAAACAAAATGAAACAAACAAACAAAAAAGAACCTATGAAAGTCAGCTATAAGCTATGATCCTGGTACATTTCCAATTTTTCTTCTTAGTATTATCAACTCTGACGATGAATTAAATGTATTTGTTGCTTTCTACAGATTCCCAACTGGTCAAGTAGAGGCGAATATAGTCAACCCAAAGCTTACCCTCATATAGATAACACACACACACATACTACCACTTTCTCAATTCATTACCTTCTTCCTGTGTTTGGTCCCTGAACCCTTCTGAAATCTAATTTTTCATGGGGAGGGGAGACAATTCATTTAAAATACACATGACCCCCACAGTTTACAAAGCCCTAAAGATAACATAAATCCCAACTAAAACACCTTATTTGAGAAGAAATATCAGGTATCTCCTCCCCTCCCAGCAACACTGAGAGTTCGATGATTCTCAAAACAGGATATATACCTCCAAACTGCCAAACTCCATTGTTTCTTTCAGGAGGAGCTTTTTCTTTTAGATGCTAAGTTATGCATCTTTTCGATCTTTTAGATGCATAACTGAGCAGTTATGCTTATGCTCCTAAAATCACTATGATGTGCATTATGTGGTCTACCCCAGATATACTGTCTGCAAGGAATATTCAAGAGGCCCATTAAAGTGTCAAATGCTAGGCTTTACTACAAACATGTTTGTAACCATTGTGCTTAAATATATTATTAGAAAAAAAATAGTCAAATGATCAGTCACAAGTCCAGCTCAGGGGCATTTGCCTTATATGCAACAAGTCGGGTTTGATCCCCAGCATCCCATATGGTACCCCCTGAGCCTGCCAAAGGTAAGTCCTGAGTGCCACCAGGTGTGAACAACAACAAAAAAGTTAGTTCTTTTTTTTTTTTTTGGTTTTTGGGTCACACCCGGCAGCGCTCAGGGGTCACTCCTGGCTCCATGCTCATAAATTGCCCCTGGCAGGCACGGGGGACCATATGGGGCACCGGGATTTGAGCCGATGACCTTTTGCATGAAAGGCAAGCGCCTTACCTCCATGCTATCTCCCGGGCCCCAAAAGTTAGTTCTTAATAAGAGTTGAAAATGATCACTCTGGGGCCGGAGAGATAGCATGAAGATAAGGCATTCGCCTTTCATGCAGAAGGTTGGTGGTTCAAATCCCGGCATCCCAGATAGTCCCTCAAACCTGCTGTTTCTGTCAGTGATTTCTGAGTGTAGAGACAGGAGTAACCCCTGAGCGCTGCTGGGTGTGACTCAAAAACAAAAACAAAAACAAAAAAAAAGAAAAGAAAAGAAAATGATCACTCTGGACAAGAACTGGGTGCTACACATCACAAAGAACAATCAGTACTGGCAGGGATGTGGAGAGAAAGGAACTCTTATCCACTACTGATGGCAATGCCATCTGTCAGCCTTTAGGGAAAACAATATGGAGATTCCCCAAAAAACTGAAAATTGAGCTCCCATATGATCCAGCTATGCCACTCCTAGGGATATACAATCAATTCAAAAATCCCTTTCTCACACCTATATGCATTGCAGCACTATTTACAATAGCCAGAATCTGAAAACAACCAAGATGCCCTTCAACAGATAAATGGCTAAAGAAACTGTGGTACATTACATATACACAATGGAATATTATGCAGCCATCAGGAAAGATGAAGACATAACATTGTCCTATACATGGATGTACATGGGATCTATTATGCTAAGTGAAATAAGTCAGAGGGAGAGAGATAGACACAGAATAGTCTCACTCATCTATGGGTTCTAAGAAAAATTAAGAATATTATTGTAATAAAGCCCAGAGACAATAAAGATGAGGGCTGGAAGGACTGGCTCACAATATGAAGCTCACCACAAAGAATGGTGAGTGCAGTTAGGGCAATGACTACACTAACAACTATCATGACAATCTTAATGAGTGAGAGAAGTAGAATGCCTGTCGAGAATACAGGCAGGGGTTGAGGAGGAGGTTGACCCTTCCTTTGGTGGGCATTGATGGTGGGAATGTGGCACTGGTGAAGGGGGATATTCTGTTTATGACTGAAACCCAACTACAATCATGCTTGTAATCATGATGCATAAATAAATATTTTATATATAAAAAAGAACTGGGTGCTAAAAGGAAATAAAGTGATGTGTATGATACATATGAGAGAGTTACATACAAGAGAGAAAGGAGGGTGATGTCTGCCCCAAAGGCAGGCAGGGAAGGAGGTGGGAGAGAAACTAGGGACATTGGTGACACAAAATGCGCACTATTGAAGAGGTTGGGCATTTATACACTTAATAATGAAAAACTTTGAAACTGGGGAAAAAACCAACTGTGCCATGTTTAAATAAAATAATAAAATAATAAAGTAAGAAATAAAGTAATGAAAAAATGTCCAATGCAGGGGGCCAGGTGGTGGTGCTGGAGGTAAGGTGCCTGCCTTGCCTGGGCTAGCCTTGGATGGACCGCGGTCCGATCCCCTGGCTTCCCATATGGTTCCCCAAGCCAGGAGTGACTTCTGAGCCAGGAGTAACCCCTGAGCATCACCAGGTGTGGCCCAAAAAAATCCAAAAAAAAAAAATTGTCCAATGCTGGGAGCAGGGCCACCCCAGCAGTGCTCAATTATGAAGACACAACTCAGTGCTCAGCATGTGCCCTGCATCTTCCAGTAACCCCAACATCCTTTTTATCTTTTGGTTTTGGGGCCTCATCTATTGGTGCTCTTGGCTCTGTGCTCAGAAATCACTCCTGGTGGGCTCAGAGGCCCATCTGGGATGTTGGGGATCAAATATAGGTCAATTGCGTGCAAGGCAAATGTATTCCCCACTGTGCTATTAATCCAATCCCATAGCATAATTTTTTTCAAGACCAACTCTTCTTCCTAAAAGGTCCACATTGTGTGTGTGTTGTGTTGTGTGTGTGTGTGTATGTGTGTGTGTGTGTGTTCACAGGACGGGTTAGGGAAGACAGAGGAGATGAAAGTCAGAAATGACATGCATGTGATCTAACCTAGCCTTGAAAGAGACCCCCAAAAGGCACACATTTCCAGTGCCAACAGGATGTATGCATGGATATCCGTTTCAGATGCCATTGAAGTGAGGCATGAGTTCAACCTGCAAGGGAGAAAAAACCCAGAAAATTCAGGATACTGGCACCTCAATGGGTCCTGTGCTGTGACAATCACCTCCCTAAGAAGGCCAGATTCAGCTTTGAAAAACTAACGCCTGAGAGCCCACACAGAATCTTCTCAACAAGTGCATGTGAGGGATCAATGTGCTTCATTCTCAGTACAGCTTCCGTACAATTGTCCCCATACTCCTTACCTGGAATTTCAAAAGAATGAAGCTTCCAATGGGTAGACTTTTCCCTCCCATTCTATTGCTGGTTCTTAAAATTTGTTTGTTTTTTTGTTTTGAAATCACACCCAGCAGTACTTAGTGGTTACTCCTGGCTCTACACTCAGAAATTACTCTTGGAGAGTTCTGGGGACCAAATGGGTTGCCAGAGATTGAACCCAGGTTGAATATAATTAGGTAAGGCAAGTGCCCTATCCGCTGTGTTATAGCTCCAGCCAGTGCTTAGGTCTTTAAAGACCTCTGAGTGGATGGGCCAGAGAGACATCCAGGGGAAAAGGCATGTATATGGCTTGCATGTACCAAATCTGAGTTAAATCTCCACCAACAAATATGCTCCTCCTAAGTCCTGCCAGGAGTGATTTCTGAGTATAGAGCCAGGAGTCATCCCTAAGCACAGAGAGTGAGATCCTAGTTGTTCCACGCCCACCCCAAAACGAAGAAGATATCTGAGTAGGAGGACTGCATGCTTGTAGTAGTGTTGTTAGTCAAATAGAATTCCATGTGAAAAAAGAAATAATTTTGGGAGTCAGAACATCAATTCTCTCTGTGGCTAACCTGAAGGAACTTCAAATGCAGGCACAGGCCCCTGCTTCCTGGGCTCTGCCTCTTTTTCCACCAAGGAGTAAAGTCAGTCCAGCCCCCACCACATGCGTCTATCATAAAATGTACTGGGGTTGGGGAGATAGTTTAGCAGGTAAGGTGTTTGTCTTGCACATGCTCAACTCAGCTTCATTCCCCAGCATCCCATATGGTCCCCTGGACACTGCTAGGAGAAATTCTTGAGTGCAGAGTCAGGAGTAATCCCTGAGAATCACTGTGTGTGGTCAAACCAAATATAAATGATTTTTTTTAAGTTAAATTAAAAGTACTTTGGAAGTCAGAAAAAAAGAAAAATGCCAAGCCTACTACCACACTGGTCAATAATCTAAAATCTTTTAAACTAAGAATTTGGTCTGGAAAGATAGTACAGTAAGTAGGGTGTTTGCTTTGTGCAACTGACCCGGGTTCAAAAACCAGCATCCTATCGGAAGCAATTCCTGAGTGCAGAGCCAGGAGTAACTTCTGAACATCACTAGATGTGATCTAAAAACAAATAACAAATAAAGAAGAATAAAATAGAGTCATGAACTTCAAATAAAACCTTATCTGTGAGATTTGAACTTTTATTAATTATTGTTATTATTTGGAATTGCACCTGACAATGGGAGTTATATGGTACTGTGAGTTAAACCTGGGATTCCCATACACAAAGATACACTCCAGACCTTCAAGCATCTCCAATGCTGAGCTTTGCT
Source organism: Crocidura indochinensis (assembly GCA_004027635.1). Taxonomy (NCBI): domain Eukaryota; kingdom Metazoa; phylum Chordata; class Mammalia; order Eulipotyphla; family Soricidae; genus Crocidura; species Crocidura indochinensis. The sequence continues at coordinate 8,007 of PVKC010034042.1, read as the reverse complement.
TTAATTAAAATAAATGCTTTAATTAAATCACACCGAGACACACAGTTACAAAGTAATTCATGATTGACTTTCAGCCATATAATGTCCAACACACATTCCTTCTCCAATGATAAAATTTTAGAATCTCTGGATACGTAGACCATTGGCTGAAATCCTTGAAGAAAATACTACCAAAAGGAAAGTGAATGGTAGTCTTATATAGCACCTCCATGAGTAGGAAACCATTACCTCTCAGATCAACTGGAGAGCCTTTCCGTGTCAGTAACAAGCAGGTAAGGACCCAAAGCAGTGCCCACTCATGTATACTAGAGAATGAGGGCGGTGTTTCCATGTCCAGAAATTGAGCCATTTCCTGCCAGAGCATCCTCCAAAACTTGTCTATTGTGTTGAAACTGTAAAATCTTTCTAAACCAGGACTTCCTCCTATTATGCTCCAGAGGCGTCTTTCTGGAAAGGGTAGATCCAAGGCAAAAGGTAGGAATTCCTGCAGCACCACCCAGTGGAAACATTACATGGAGGCGGGGCTAGGGGAGAAAAAGCTACTAAAATAGGTTTAGTGAAAGAAAAAAACATATTTCAACTCTACTAAGACACTGGCTCCTGTGCCCATGGAGAGTGACTATCTTATCTCTTTTTTCTTTTTTCCAAGGGAGGGTTTGTTTTCTTATGTCCACACCCACTGTACAATAGCCGAAGGTTGGGGAGAAAGGAGTCCCTGAGAATCAGGTATGTGTAGTGACACCATTCCTTCCTCTCAGAAGCATCCCCAAGGGACACTAGGGACCAGAAAATGTCCACAGCTGACTGGCCAGACACATGTGGAGAGAAAGGTGACCATGTACTCACTGGCCCTTCTCCCCACCTGGTCATCCCCAAAATGTTCCATCCAGGAATGTGACAGTGCTCATTTCCATCCCCATCTTTTGGTACTCATCTCTGGTTCCCCTAAAACTCCCTCCCACAAGCAATAATTTGGGTCCCACTCAAGACCCATAATCTTTCATTCATTTCCTGCCCTTGCTTCCCCGGGACTGCCTAAAAGTGGGCGCCATTGGTCTTTGGGTAACAGGACAGAACTGGAGGGGTTCTTGTGTCTGCCCTGAGTACAGCATCCCTGCACCTGGAGTCTCAGCAAGCAGTGAGGAAGTGGAGATGCTGTGAGAGCCCGGTAACCAAGCACTCTCCCACCTCCATAGAGCAGAATGAAAGGTCCCTTCTACTGCGTGCGCACAGCACGAGAGGCCAACCCCCCACCCCGCGCTTATCAGTATTCATGGGAAAGTCACCTTTCCTCCGGTCAAGGTCCATCCACTGACCCCGCTTTCTCAGCAGCTGGCCATGGAAATGGAGGTGACCACACACAGGCAGGGTGTGGGAGGCAAGCTGATAACAGAGCATGTGGGGTGTGAATAATCTACAAGCAGCCAATAACATTTTATGCTTTGCCATCTTTTAAAATGTGGGGATCCTGGCAAGATCAAGATCAAAAATGGATACCTCTAATGATTCATCTGCAGTCAATTCACCTGACTACACAGTGTTGCTGCAGAAAAAGCTGAGTTAATGGTGTTTGCAATGTAGTCTTTAGAGATTGAGAAGAGCATAGGCATTTCACAGGGGTGGGGACTAAAGAACCCAATTCTTTCCTATGTCCAGAGACAGTGCATCACTGGCTATTTTGCTTTCCTTTGGTGCTGTCCTTAGCTAAAGCCTTTTTTGCAAAGTAGGCATAAATGTTCACACAAATCTGGTATGATAATATATTCACTCTGGGAAGAGATCGGAAAAACAATGACTCTGCAGCCTTCTCAGGCTCATCACCTGCTCATGTGGTGGCCATCTGGGGGAAATCTGACTGCATCTAAAGGCATGAAGGTTGCTTGACTCGCCACACATAAATGTCTCTACATGGTCTGAGGAAGGCAGTTTATATAGAACAATGATGGTGCTAGACAGAGAATCTTTTAAATGTACTGCATATGTATGTGTGTGAGAGAGAGAGAGAGAGAGGGAGAGGGGGAAAGAGGAGGGAGGGAGAGAGAGAGAGAGAGAGAGAGAGAGAGAAAGAGAGGAGATTGAACATAGGACCCACGCATCAAGGAACTGAGCATGAGTTCCACCCTCAACCCAGTCTCTTCTAAATTTAAAGATTTTTTTTTCATAAAGTCCCTTTCTAACAAAAATAAAATGATACCAAGGTGAGAGACTCAAGTAAAGTATCTCATTTTGCACTGAGCATCTAGCATAAGGTCAAGCCCTAGGTAGAAAAACTAGTCTGGAACACACTTAAAAACACCTCAGTGTTCCTGTCGAACTGGATAAGTACTAAGATGAGTACTGCAAGAACTAATTGAGGGAATTTCTAAACCTGTCTTCTCCTGGTGTTTCATACTTCACATCTGCTTCTCAATGAATCATCATGTGCACCAATTAAAAGTATCCAAGGAAGGGGCATTCAAAGGGTCCCCTGCAGTGCGCGGTAGAGTGATTCTTTCCACCAGGCATCCAAGAGCAGTGAAGAGAATAGCTGTTGTGAGCATCAGCTTCAAGTGCAGGTTCCCACCGGGTGCTCCTCTTGCCCTTTCATGAACCTATCATCTACCAACTCGCTTTGGTCCTCATGTTACACACTATTTGTGTGTAACTGTGTGTTACTTGTGTGTAACTGCCTCCTCCAATAACTGTTCAACCTGAGCGTATCAGCATCCACCAAACAAGCCAGTTCCTGCTCTTACTGCCCTTGTAACTGAAACATCCCTTTCTCTCTATTTTTTTTTTTTTTTTTTTTTTGGTTTTTGGGCCACACCCGGCAATGCTCAGGGGTTACTCCTGATTGTCTGCTCAGAAATCACTCCTGGCAGGCTCGGGGGACCATATGGGGCACCGGGATTCGAACCAACCACCTTTGGTCCTGGATCGGCTGCTTGCAAGGCAAACGCCGCTGTGCTATCTCTCCGGGGGGCCCCCCCTTTCTCTATTTTAATCATCTGGTTAATCTTTCTAATCTTCCAGATCAGCATCTTAAAGCTGCCAGTTTCCTAAAGGCAAATTAGTAGGTCTTAATAGCTCGTTTTTCTTTCTTTTTTTTTTTTTTTTAAAAAAAAAAAAGGCACAGGAAGTAGCAAAATAGGGGGTGTGTTGGAGTAGGTTAAAGACCTTGTGGTTGGACCCTGATTTAAATCAAAGTGGGGCAGCCCCTCCTTGGAATATCCCCACTCCCAGCATTCAAGGCCTGAGACACAGGGCCAATTTCTTATGATTCAAGATCTCTGATCAAATTTTTGTCACATGAACTTTATTTTGCAAGACAATGTTAACACCTTCAAAGGGGTTATCTTTGTCCCAGAATCACAGACACAGCATTTGGAATCAAGTGCTCAAGCCACTCCAAATGAATAATGCAAAGGCAGGGAAAGGGGGAGTAATGAACTGGTAATGAACTGCACCAGACTTCTGCTTTGGTCTCAGTGAACAAAGAATCAACCAGACACTGCTGGTGGTAATAAATGGGCTCTTTGGTGCCTCCCTCTCCCCAGTCATGACTAGTCGTTCAGCAGAGCGATGATCACTGAGGCCTACCTGGGCTTTCATCACTTCCTATAATGATGAGAAAGCCACCTGGAACATTTGGAGCTCTCTGCACCAGATGAGTATTTGGGGCTTGGGAATCAGCAGGGACATTCACAAAAGCAAGTTCTCCAGAGATATGTATGAATTCTTGATTCCAAAGGATTTCAACAAGCAACGTCATGCAAAAAGAGTGAGATGCTGCATCTCAAGTCTTACAAACACTCAATGGTTCCAGTTCTATCTCTCCTTTTTAGGATCACTACAGGGCTGGTTAGAATTTCAGGAATTGGGGGCCGGGCGGTGGCGCTGGAGATAAGGTGCCTGCGCTAACCTAGGATGGACCGCGGTTCGATCCCCCGGTTCCCCATATGGTCCCCCGTGCCTGCCAGGAGCGACTTCTGAGTGAATAGCCAGGAGTAACCCCTGAGCGTCACTGGTGTGGCCCAAAAACCAAAAAAAAAAAAAAAAAAAAAAAGAATTTCAGGAATTGCATCACTCACAAAATTATCTTCTAAAATCCCAAGTTCTCTGATGCTTTTTCACAGTACAGCAGTGATTCTCGGGAATGGAGAAGCTTAATAACCTTTCCTGATGCTGCCCTTTCTTGCAGAAAGCCAGGATGCAGGATCTTGCCTAAAATAGATGATGGAGAGCAAGGGGAGTTCTCTGAGGTCACATACTAAAGTCCTGCTCTCTTGGACACAGTCTCTGGGCCTAGGGAGGCAGGTACAGTCACACATGCACCGAGCATCTACCAACAGTCTGGTCTACACATTAGCCTCAATAGGCAAACCTCCCAAACTCAGATAACATTTCTATTTCGTTCTGCCTGAATGAACCAGACAGTATGTTCCTAATATTATCTATAGTTCCTTTTCTTACTTTAAACCTTCTTACTTTCATCCATTAGTAGATGACAGTGTGCAGGTACAAAGTGAAGATTCCTAAAACTTATTCCTAAGAGAGAATTCCTGGAGTTATCCAGGGACATTGCAGGAAGAAATTTTAGGACTCATTTTGCTATTCTGGTTGTGATGGTGGTAGCTGTTGTTTTCAGAGATCTTCCCCGATCTTTAAGTGCAGAAAGGAAAAGCTGCTTCACCATACAATCTGGTAAATCAACACCGGACGATTAACAACTGAAATTAAGAGCAGATCTTTCCCTCCACTCCCCTCTAAACAACTTAAATAAGTATTCAGCTTCTCATAATAACACACAGCCTCTTATTCTAAATCCCAATCACAAATGCTACTCATTCATTACCAAAACTTTAAGGTAAAAGCTACACCACACCAATGTTGTGTGTGTAAATGACGGACTTTGATGCTTTGTTAAGAAAACTACAGACCCCAATCCAGGAACTATGAAAATTGGCTCACTGAATTCTTGATAAAGGACTGATGAAGAATATTGGAGAATGATTAATTTAGCATGGTAAGAACCTGACTTTGGCTTTCTTCCAAGAAGCACCATGCCATGACTGGCCTCTTAACTGACCGTCCTCCATACAACATTGATACCAACAACAAAGCCTGGAGTCGGTCCTCTCAGATATTAACAAAGTTGGTGTCTATAGATCTAACTTTCTTGCAAATCTAAAAGCTGAAAAGTTCTGGGTGAGGATGCCTCCTCTAATACAGGATCTTGTTAGTTTCCTATAAAGGTTTAATAACTAAGAGTTCGCCTTTTATTAACCCAAATAATTGTCTAGGAAAATGGTTTATACATAACAACCAAGTGTTTTTTTTTTTTTACCAAGACAAGTGGAAAAATGGGGTGGAAGAGATCATGATTTTCTAATTCAGTATAAATGCATAGATTAAAATAACCACAAAAGAAGTAGGCCCAAAGGGGCCTTCCAGAGGAAGTACTGAACTGATGTGCAGGGCTCCCTGATGCACACATATGTGGGCTTCCCTTACGCTCTGCACCCAGTTTAGTCACGAGTCTAAAAGTGACTGCTGAGAAGGAGGGTTATGGTGGTATCGATCTACTTGATTCCTGAGCCAAGGACCAAGAAGTATGAATGAAGGAAGCACCATCCCTATCTCCAGAAATATGAGAAGCCTTTAAATTCGCCTGCCTTTGTAGAGTAAAAAGCTGGCCAAGGAGATCTCAGGTCACAAGAAATCTGTTGGTTATGTCAGCCAGAGCTGACAGAGGAGAGTGTGGAAGAGCAAGGAAGACAAGAATGGCTGGACTACACTTGTACCTACAAACTGGCATAGAGTGGGAGCCATCACTGGGAGCAAAACTAAGGAAGAAAATCCTCAAAAGACAGCAACTGAAGAAGAAACCCATAGCCATAGGGTATAACAGGACTCCAGGACTGGCTGCCTGGAACTATAGCCTACAACACAGATTAAGGATTTTTGGCGAACATCCAGAGAAAACAAACTCTTAGAAGTTAAGCAGAAATGAGGTAAGGAAGATGAAAAATTGACAGAAAGGACCAGACAGCGCATGATGAAGATGGAGCTGATGGGCATGGCATGGTGACAGTGACCTCCAACAATGTATTCACAACCGTGCAAACTACTGTGACCAAAATGATAATAAATTCATAAGAATGTTAGAATGTTGATCTCTAGCCTAGCTGAGGACACTGAGATTTTGTTTTGCTTTGTTTCTGTTTGGAGGACATACCCAACAGCGCTCAAAGCTAACTCTTGACTGTGTTCAGTCAGGGGTCACTCTTGGCTGGCTCAGGGAAACATCTGGGGTACCAGGTATGAGACCTAGGGGTTAGTTACATGTATGGCAAGTACCTTCCTCACTGTTCTCTCTCTCTCTCTCTCTCTCTCTCTCTTCTCTCTCTCTCACTCTCTCTCTCTCCCCCCCCACTAAGAGATTCTGTGCCAAGGAGTCAGGACCACTGATTGTTCTAGCAAAGAGATGATGAAGAAATAGATGGGGAAGAGCAAGTGTAAAACCCCAGGAGCTTCAGGAAAGGAGAGGTAATATTTTCCAAGACTCTCAGAAACAAGAGGTGGTTCAGGCTATCAGAATCTTTGGGGGCCTACTAGAACCCATACCAGAGACACAGTCCCTGGTGTCCCCAGGATTTAAGGAACTGTGGGGTCCTACAAGAGTAGTGCTCATCATAAACCTCAAAAGCAAAAGCAAAGGAAACTCCTTGGAGATTTTGTATTCAATAAGGGACATCAAAAGAGATCAAAGTAGCACATATGGAGTCCCTTTTCCCAAAGCAAGAGTCCTTTATCTAAGCTGCTATCTGTGTAAATGCTGGCAGTTTGGGATATCTGCAAAAAGTTCATTTTCAGGGCTGGAGATATACAAAGCATTGCCTTTTATACGACAGACCCAGGTTCAATCCCCAGCACTCCATATGATCACCTGAAGCCCTGCCAGGAGTGATTCCTAAATGCAAAGCCAGAAGTAACCTGAATATACAAAATATCACTAGGTGTGGCCCCCAAACAATCAAGTTTACTTTTTACTTTCCCCATTCTTAGAAGACTCCAAGTTCCTCATCCCACCCTCATCCCCATCAAAGCAATACAACAGGATTTATGTGTTGAAAGGATTGTCCCAGTCTCTTGACTTCAATTTATCACACTTTAAGGCAGGGGTCCTCAAACTTTTTAAACAGGGGCCCAGTTCACTGTCCCTCAGACCATCGGAGGACCAGACTATAGTAAAAATAAAAGTTACGAACAAATTCCTATGAACAATGCATACATCTTATTTTGATGTGAAGAAACAAACCAGGAACAAATACAATATGTGGCCCAAGGGCCATAGTTTGAGGACCACTGCTTAAGGGAAAATGAGGCCCAGGATGATTAAAGTGATATTTTCACAACAGGTAAGTTTTAAGAAAATCCATTTTTTTCTAACATTACCATGTTAGTTTTGGTTTATATGTTACTAAATTATAAATATTTCTTCTGTGATTCATTTTTTAACATAGCAAATTAAATAAACTGTAATATCTTTTTATTTTATTTTATTTTATTGATTTATTGTGATTTACAAAGCCTTTCATTGTTGAATTTCAGATATACATAAGTCAGGGCATTCTCACCACCAGTGTTAAAACTCCCTCCACCAGTGAACTCATAGTGCATCCTACACCATCACCCTTTGCCCCCATGGCCTGCCAATATAACAGGTTCATTTAAGTTTAGAATGTTAAAGTTTAGGTCAAACTTCAGTATCTTACCAAGTTAATCTACAAGGTAGAATCATGAAATGGCCATACTGGAATCCAGCAGTCAGAGAACATCTTGGGGAGATGGAAATATTTTCTATTTGAATACTAGGGGAGGGTTTAGGGGTTAATGGATGTAGGATACATTAACATTTAGGATCTGTGCAGTTACATGTAAGCAGATTATATCTCAAATTAAAAATAAAACCCACCAACAGTCTTAGATTTTTTTTTATTTGTTTGGGTTTTTTTTGGGGGGGGG
>PVKC010034041.1:0-13815 GCA_004027635.1 Crocidura indochinensis | reverse complement strand
AAAAAAAAAAAAAAAAACAAAACTGCCTGAAAATATGCAACAGTGTTCAATAAAAGAACAATGTATATTTCCTTAAAAACAAATTTTCCAAAGTAGCATCTTTAAGATCAGATGTGTTATTACAGCATTGATTTTAATTTTAGTTAAATTATCAGGCAAACAATTCAGTGATATCTATAGTTCAAAATAAAAGCTATTAGTATATTACAAAAATTTAAACCTTTTTAAGGAAAATATTATTGCTGGAAGAATAAAGATTATGGCACTAAAATCTCAAATAATATCAAATATATACTTACAACAATAATAAAAATAAAACATTAGTTATAATCTTGAAAGAGATGTCAATATTTAGCATGTATAATGCACATGTAACAGAAACAAGTTTTAACCCACCTAAACGATTAAGTGTATAGAATACTGAGTGTGTTGTTTTAAGGAGCACTACTTCTAAGACCACTGGTTCTGAGGCCAGAGAGATAGTACATTGGGCAAGACACTTGCCTTGCACATGGCCAACCTGCGTTCTATTCCTGGGGTTCCATTTAGTCCCCTGCACACTGCTGGGAGTAATTCATGCATGTACAGTCAGGAGTAACCACTGAATACACCAGATGTGGCCTGTAAACAATAACAAAAACAAACAAGCAAACAAACAGAAAAAAAGCACTGGTTCTCTGCATCCATTCTACCACTTTCTACACTTTGGGAAAGTTACTTGAGTTTTCTGTGCCTTGGTTTCACCATCGATTCAATGGAGATGATAGTACAAAGAACTCTTAGAAAAATAACTCTAATTCTTACTGTTAATATCATAAAAAGCAGCAATCATAATAGAAAAAGCTACTGAACTGGAATTCGGACAGTATTAATAACTCGGGCTCTTTAAACGACACCTTAAGAAAACACAGATGAGACAGGAAAGATGGTTACAGCAGTTAAAATGCTGTCCTTGAATGTTGGATAAATATTTTTTTAATCCCAGGCACCTCAACTATTCCCCTGAACAACTCCAAGAGTAATCCTTGAGCACAGTAGGTGTGAGCCCCCAAATCAAGGACTCAACAGTACGCAAACAACTCAATGAGTGGGGTAGAGGTTGGGCCACAAGCAACCAGCAGAATCTGGAGACTATAATTTTAAGCTCTATGTTTAGAGATTACTCCCAGGGAAACATGTGCACTATTAAAATGTGTTCAGCATCATTGTACAGTGGGGTAATACAAACAAAATCACAGTAAAATGTCCTATCTACATATTTACTTATTTATTTTCTGATACATTAAATAAAGGTTTAACATGACTTTCTTATGACATTTTATAAGAAGCAAAACTAATAAAAAATACAACTACCTTTGAAAAAGGAATGAATGAGAAAGGGCACAGCTTTTTTGGCAGTGATAAAAATAATATTAATCTTAATAAAAATGCAAATCATGTAAGTGCTTGCTTGTGTTAAAATTCACCAATTTATGCATTTAATACTTGTACATTTCACTATGTAAATTTTAATACCCCCCAAATTGAACTAAATAGATTAAGTTTTCTATGATGCAAAGGGTGGGGTATTCTCCAGCAGAGGTCATGGGTCTAGAGGTGTAAACACTAATTAATAATTTGGTACTCAGTGCAGCAAAGAGATGCTTCTTGGTCTCACAGGTAACAGGAGATCTTCCATAGCCACCATCAGCGGCTCTGTATTTTTCAGCCTTTTACAGAAAGGGGATCCTTTCTGAATGTGTTCTTCATGTGCCCCTATTCCCTCCTATTGTTGGGACATATATTTTCATGTTATAGTCCCATCACTTATATTTTTAACTGTGGACTCCTGAGAATATTCTAGGGGCCCACAAGGCCTCTGCAGAATATTCTACACCCATAAGGCCCCCAGCAGAGCTCACTGCTTTAAGCTACACATGGTGCCATGACTTGAACCTGAAATATCACGATGTGCTCTACTCTGCTGAGCTATTATCTAAGCACCTAAACTTACTTTTCTTCTTTGCAGTTATTTGGCCTGACAATTGTGAAATTCAGTGTATCAATTTTAAATATATTTTTATTTTCTAAATTTTATCAAATAAGTAAATTAACTTCCTCTTTATTAAATAGTTTTCTATTTTTCCATATCCATGAAAATAGTAGTCTAATCATTTTAGAAAACATATGAAGAAATTCAAAGGTTTATTATTCCCTATAATCCAGAATTAAATACATATCAAAAGGACATGCTCATTTCTGTAAAGTAAAAAAAAGACATTCACTATTAACTGAGCACACCTGATAAAACTATTTTAGCAAACATCTAGGCATCATTTGTATTACTACATAATATTACACCATACTATTCTTAATAGAGTACAGTATGAGTTTGATCATACAGAGGGAAAATTACATAGAAAAATACTTCATTACTTTCCAGAGACCTGAAAAAAATTTAAGATTAAAATACAAGTACCCATTATTATATTTAATAAAAATGAATAATTTTCTAATATTAAATGTATACATGTAGTTTACATATAAACAGGTATAAATAATTGAAAAATAAAGAATTGTTTTTATTTAGCCTGAATTACATAGAGAAGTGTGGTTTCAAATCAAAATTGCTGAACAGCAGGCCATAATGAATTATGTACAATATGTAGCTCAAAGAAACTTGAGAAAACAAATAGGATATTCCATAAAAAAACTGTTAACAAAATTATAAACCAAAAGTTTCATTTTGATGAGAATCTAAACACTGAAAGATATCTTTAAAAAAAAACTAACATGTCTTATAATTAATGTTAAAAGAATAGTATGTATATATAATATCTAAGATACAACTTAATTATAAATTGAAAACTTTTAGAAAATACTTGCAAATAATAATGATGCCAATAATAAATATGGTTTTAGGAGAAATACAAACATTAGCATGTATTATTACCATTTAAAACACATGAAATTCTATATAAAGTATTCTAGATCAAAACTGAAATTATATATGTGCATATTTTTGACAAAATAATACTTAGTCATAAGGTAGTTTATATTAGCACAATATTTATATTATATTTAAAAATAGATACATATTTTAAAAATATTTAATTTCATCTTCATTATTTCTTTACTTTTTTTTTTTTTTTTTTTTCAGAAATTCTGTAAGATCACGGTCAGAGCTATAACACAGGGGGTAGAGCACATACCTTGCACACAATTAACCCAGGTTCAATACTTAGCAAGCCTTATTTACGGTCCCCTAAGACACACACCAGGAGTGACCTCATAGGACAGAGCCAAAAGCAAGTGATTTCTAAGAACAGTGTCAGGACTAAGCCCTGAGCACCACCAGGTCTGGTCCCCCAAAAAAACCCCAAAATAAAATTTTTAATTGAAAGAAAACTCTATAGGATATCCTTAACAAGGCTAAATTAAGAAGACTGCATAACCATTGAGTATCTTTATCTCCCAAATGGCTTACAAAAATTCGAAGACACTGATGTGCTTACAATAATGAAATTAGGAGTACAAATTTGTAACTGAAACATTAAATAAATTATTGTAAAGACTAATATTTTTAAATGAGTATAAGAAAGATGTTTTACTTAAGACAACTGAAATATAATGCTTTAAAGATATTCTTGGTATATAGTGGGTTTTAAAATAAAAGGCTAGGTTTATTTTTCTTTCGCCCATAGTCAAATAATTAAAACAATGACCAGACAAATACTTCTAGGTTCTATAGCAAAAGAGAACGAATCAATTTAGTATCATTAAAGAAACAAAGTCCCCCCAAAAAAAGAAAAGGAAAGAAATAAATGAGGGTTGATGCACAGGAACAAAAGTAATTTAAAGGAGGATGATCAGGACTCTTAATTTTTTAAACTATTGTTTCAAATTAATTATGCTCCATTTCACCACCTAGATCAACGTTTTATTATATAACACAGTTCTTAAATTGTTTTCTCTTTTTGCTTACTGTGTTATTTCTTTTCTATACATAATCTATTTTGTTATTCTCAATGTCTGTTTTATATAAATCCAATGTACATATATCAAAACTCTTCATATGTGTATCTGATACTAGATTACTTTACCCTAAATTTAAATGTGCTTAACTTTCAAATCACCTATTCATTAACTATGCTATCTTCATATAGCACTGACCCAAAATGGAAATAAACTTTGTTGAAGTTCTTGGCATTTTTTAATAGAAATTTTTTGATCCCCTTATATTCTTCAATAGTAAAATAAATAGCATTAAAACATTAAAACTGAATGGCTTTATTTAAAAACTATGTAAACAAATATTATTACTAGATTAATGACATAGTCTTAGAAGAAATTTCAAAGTGGCATTCCTTTGATTCTTTATCCATTGCTCTTTCTAATATAATTTCTTTGTCTTTTCTTAACAGGACTTTGCTAAATGTTAATTAATAAATGATATTTGTATAGGTTTCATCAATATACTAAAATATTTTTTGTTTTACTCCTTCCAAATAGTGATAATTCACTCAGCCACTCCATATCTCACCTAAGGTTTTAAGCAATTTCTTCATTTCAGCAAGAGGTAAAGAGCTAAAATAAGTCATTTCTTCTGGATACACAGAAATAGTAACTGTGTAACATCAACTGAGATTCCTGATGTCCAACAAGGAAAAAAATGTAAAAAAAAAAAAAAAAAAAAAAAAAAAAAAAAAAAAAAAAAAAAAAAAAAAAAAAAAAAAAAAAAAAAAAAAAAAAAAAAAAAAAAAAAAAAAAAAAAAAAAAAAAAAAAAAAAAAGGAAACAAGAAACAAAGAAACAACAACAAAAATCTATCCAGGCCACCTTTTCACCTTTCTTTATATCATGAAAGAAGCATTTAACACATTTATTTGATAAATAGTGAGGAAATGTTGATGAAGAGTTATCAATTAAAAAGTCTTACTATGGTAACATATTTTATAATTTTATTATTTTATGAAATAAGGCATTAATTTTAAACAAAATGGATCAAAATTTTAGTTCCTCTCTATATAGAACACTTGAAGACCTCTCTTTGTCAAGAGAAACCTGACATCTTCGAAACCCAAGATAATACTCTTATTTCATACATAAACAAATGTGGCAGGCTAGTAAATGGATGAAATCTTTTTTGAAAAACCAAGCTAAGATTTTAAAAAGGTCTTCCACTGTAAGTGCTCCTCTACATATGTGATGATGGGGCCTTAATCCCCTAGGATAAGGAAGCTCCACATTGAACTTACCTGACAAGATTTTCATTGTCACCAGTTCCCTTGCAAGTCGCACATTCAGTTCGCAAATCTTCAGCCTTGGGTTTCTTTTGTAACACAGACTGCCTTTGTCTTCTCTCTCTGGGAACTCTTTCCTGCATACAAGGAGAACCAAACAAAAGAAAAAAAATTTGAGTATCACGAAACAAATAATTTTTAGAAAAAGAGTTCTAAGTTTAAACTGCAATAAAATGCTTAACTTAATCCAACCTCATGTTTTTCTTCCTCGGGAATGAAACTTCGTTTTCGTCCTCTGGTTCTCTAAATGTAAAAAAAACAAAAACAAATATACAATGATATCTAATGTTAATTAATTTATAAAAATAAAATATTAAATTAACCTGTTTTATTAATACTTAAGCTAAATTCTTAGAAATTATTTTAACATCTACCAAAAAAGATGTAAGGAAATGGTCTCAAAAGGCCCTAAACCCTAGGTAAGATGAAACTAATTGAAACATGGCATAAATTATTTTAAACTTATTTCAAATTTATTTACTATATTCAGTACTTATTTACCTGCCAATAGAAAACACTTAAAAACAAATACAATAGGACTGTTAAAAAAAGTTTGCCATAACATTAAACCAGTGTCTAAAAGAAAAAAAAGGAAGTGTGTGTATGTATGTGTATGTGTGTGTGAGAGAGAGATAAAACGAGAGAGAGAAAGTATCTAGGAAAGAGAGAAAAACAAAAATGCCTGCCATAGAGGCAAACAGGGGGAAGGACTGAGGAAAGCAGAAAGGAAACAGGATATTGGTGGCAGGAAATGTGCATTGTAAGAGGATGGATGTTGGACAGTAAGACTAAATGAACACAATCATGAACAATTTTGTAACTATATTTCATGGCAATTCAATATATATATATGTATACATATATTGCTTTTTGAATCATATTCAGCGATGCTCAGGGGCCTCTCCTGGCTATGCATTCAGAAATCGCTCCTGGTTTGGGACCATAGGGGACGCCAGGGGATCAAATTGCAATCCATCCTAGGTTAGCACATGCAAGGCAAATGCCACCGCTCTGATGCCAAAAATATAATTTTAAATATTTCTGCCAAGCGATTATAACTGAGTTACTAATTTTCCTAATATGATGTTTCCTAAAGTATTATTTCAACTATAACTGATAGTAACCGCCTATTATTAAATAACATGGCTAATTGTATAGACTTGTCTATGTCAAACCAAAATTTGACTACATTACTTCATTCCTAAGAAGGAAATTTATAATATAGTATCTTTTCATAATAGTGAGAATAGTAAAAATATATTAAAACTGTGCTGAGGAAAATACTTTAAACACACGTCCAATTGACTTATGCAAAAACGTGGATAGAATTGGAAAGGGATATACTAAGTGAAATAAGTTAGAATAAAATAAAGAACAAATATTAGACGGTCTCCCTCATGTATGAGATACAGAGAAACAAAGCAAGAAAACGAAGAAATGCAGACAAAATCAAATCCAGGAATTCAGACCATTAAGGATAAGGGAACAGTGATGGAGAGTTCCGTGGACTGTGATAGAGTCACAGTACTCAACGTATTACAGTATTTTATAATATTGGTACTCTGGTGATGTTTGTGATAATGGTAATGTACACTTTGATGAAACATGAAATTGTAACCCTTAAACATAACAAGTGTGTAAATGAGTGGTTTAATCCATGGGCCAGTGAAAATAAAAAACACCATTTGTGATAATATTTTGTAGATTCATTTTAAAACTAGTATTATGAAACTGTTATTTAAGCATATGTGGTAAGCAGCAGTGACTTTTACATGGACATGCAGGAAATTTTTGCAAACTGATATCAGTCTGTTCACTACCAGATGAAAGATCACTAAGATAACTAGTGACCTCAACAAAAGAATAAAATCAATAAGTAAAATGAAAATAAGTGCTAGGTCACAGATCAGCTGTAAAGCAAATACACAGCATGTGTAGGATCCGAGTCTGAGTCCCCAAATACCTGCTTCCAAGCATTGCCAAGTGTGAACCCAGTGGCCCAAATGCAAGCTCCACTACAGAACTATAATACTTGGTTGGACACAGCAAAACCATCATACCCACACCACCAGATACTGCTGGGAATGACAAAGAAACAAGTACACCAGTGTTAGCTAATATCTTCTTGTTTCAAAAAAATATATCTAGTTAGTGCTCTTATCACAGAAAGTCATAACTACATTTCTTTACACTGAAAATTCATTTTATAAGACTATACATGTATTAGTGTTAGTTTTAAATAAATAACTGTATTTATATTTATCTAAACAGTTTTATAGCATTGTGCTTATTACCAAATTTAAATTTAATACATTCCTGCAGTAGCAGGAATTAACAAATAATTAAATTAAATAAAAAATTAAATAATTTAATATTTTAGAAGCAATAACGATTTTCAGTCAGCAAGAGTTGTTACAAGCAACATGAAATTAAATAATATTTTAGAGCTCTGAAAAAGCAGTGAAAAGTGATTTGATGATTACATAGCTGGTAGCTATTGGCATAAACCTAAAACCAAGCTATCTCAACTTTTAAAACAGTGAAGGACTGTAATTTAATCCTAAACAAAAATAAGTATGACTTTTTCTTTTGGTTTTTTCTTTTGGGGGGGGGGGGCCACACCCGGTGATGCTCAGGGGTTACTCCTGGCTATTCGCTCAGAAGTCGCTCCTGGCAGGCACGGGGGACCATATGGGGAACCGGGGGATCAAACCGCGGTCCATCCTAGGTTAGCGCAGGCAAGGCAGGCACCTTACCTCCAGCACCACTGCCAGGCTCCAAATAAGTATGACTTTTACAATAAAATAAGCACCAGATTTTAACCTAAATATCCAAATAATCTGCAATGCCATGATGAAAAATTCTTATACTCTAAAGAAAAAGAGAAATATACCTAATGAAAAGATATCAAAATGAGAACATATTCTATTTAATCTGGCACCTTATACAGCACAATAATTAATGTGACTCTACCAAGGTGACAGAGAGCAAGTTTCTTCTTCTTTTTTTTTTTTTGGTTTTTGAGTCTCACCCGGCAGTGCTCAGGGGTTACTCCTGGCTCCATGCTCAGAAATTGCTCCTGGCAAGCACGGGGGACCATATGGGGCACCAGGATTCGAACCGATGACCTTTTGCATGAAAGGCAAACGCCTTACCTCCATGCTATCTCCCGGGCCCCGTGAGCAAGTTTCTTTAACATTTAGCACAAACATTTTATTTCCAAAGGGAAAAAAAATAAGGATTTTTGGTTCAAATACAAATCATTACAATTCCAAGTCCTACAGTCAAAAATGCTTACTTTTCATCTAATTCTTAAAAAATTGTTTAAATATAATCATGAAAACTCAAATATATGACCATAATAAATGAGATATCTTAAATATCCCTGAATGAAACAGAAAACACAATGAGAGCTTAAAGAGAAATTATAACAATAAAACAAAAAGGGAGAAAAATAATTGAGCTCATCTAACAATATCAATTATCAAAAACTTAGCCCATTTCAGATATGTTGAAAAAATAATAAGCTGTTATTTCATAATATGCACTAAAACTGACAATATTTTAGAAATATAACAAATAAGGAGCAAGGTAAGGCAGCACATGGCAAATTCTTTAAATTTTATTTAACAACTATGTGGTTGAAATAAAATAATCTACAATTTCATAATTACTAAGGATTAAATTATAATTATGCTTCAATTTGCAATTATTTAACTATTAAAAGCAAATAAAAATTGAAACTCACTTCAATACATTGCATGTTCATTTTTTAATTTTCCTAATTTCAAAAGAATGTTATTTGCCAAATATACTATATATGTAATTTGCTAAATATAAATTACATATATGTAATTTGATATATATTTTAATAAATAAATATATACAAATTGAGATGTCTGGATAACCTACCTTTCTATATATATTTTTTTAATTATTTTTTATTGATTGATTTTGGGGTCACACCAATTGGTGCTCAGGGGCTACTCCTGACTCTGCACTCAGAAATCACTCCTGCCAGGTTAGAGAATCATATGGGATACCAGGAATCAAACCAGATCAACAGAATGCAAGGCAAATGCCATACCACTGTGCTATCTCTCTGGGCCCACCTTTTATATTTTTATAGTAAATATATTTACTAAGAAAAAAGACAATATTAAAACACATTATCATATAGTATAATAGATGATGTATCTAACTTAAAAAATAATAAATTTCATAACAAAATCATGTTAAGTTATTGAACTAGAATAAAAATGTCTCGATAAATTCATACATTTCAACTAAAAACATGTAACAAATTTTAATGAATATTCTAAAATTGAAATCATTTTAATTTACTTAATTCTCCTTCTAAGACCAGAATGAATCATTTGAAAAGTTAAAAAAATTTGAAACAAAAGTCAATGACTAGGGTTATTTTTTAATTGTGGGCAATATGAATTATAAATCTTTCATAGTAACATTTAAGGCACATAGTAGTAATGAATGAGGGGCATTCCCACCACCAGTGCTGTCCTCCATCCACTCCTATTCCCAGCATGCATCCCTCTTCCTCCTCCTTTACCCCCTGTAATGCTAGTACAGCTGTTACCTCCATGTACAATTTGATGTAGATTAGGTATTATTTCCATTGTCGTTGACTTTGGATTTTGTGTTGAAGTCTGATTATTTTTTTATTTCCACCAAATGGACATATGACTGTCTGGTCTAGGTACCATTTATTTTTCTCCCTCCAATTATGATGCTAATCAAGGTGATTCCAGTAATGTGGTTCTATTGGATATATAAGAGGGAATATGGGAGGAGTCTGTCTAGGTGCTGTAACTATCCCTTTGGAAGAAGAAAGGGGAAAGAAGAAAAAAAGAAGAAGAAAAGTAACAAAATAAAATGAAACGAGGCAAGACAAAAACAAATAGGTTTTTAAACTAAATATAGAGGAGAATGTAGAGTAGTACATGGAAACAAGAAAAAGAGGACAGTAGAGTTTCTCTGATTCTTCAGAGGACAGTAACTAAAAACAAAATTTGAATAGCCTTCGTTTCCTACATATTACCTCAGGACATAGACCAAATTAGGCAAGTTCAGTTTAAACAATTAAAACTGGCATAATGAAGTTTGAAATAAAATCTCACTGAAGAACTTACTTAAAAGCAAAAGGTAACACAATTAGGTAATTTAGCAAGATAATGAATGACTAGTAGGCCAGATGGCAGAAAAAGCATTGGCACTTGTAGCAGGCTCTGAAGAAAATAATGGCTGACAATACTTCTCAGCCAGTAGCCTGGTTCTGGCCGATAACTCTATGGAATTCTCAAAATAAGTGGTGGCAGATACCTCTTTTGGCATGAACCTTTCACAAAGGCCCAGAACCAAATTATACCCTCATATAGAAAAAGCCCAGTTCTGTGGCTGAATTCAAATATTATGAGCAGCTGAATCTTCTCAGGTGGGACTAGACTATGGGACTGGAAACCCTTGGGATTATTTTAGGAATGAGATTGGTCTGAGTGCCCACACACCCACCCCACCACTGGGAAACCCAGTATCCTCTGCCCACACCCATCATCTTCCCAACAGAAAAATGACTCCACTATTTTGCTGAACTGCAAAAGAAAATGACTGCCGATAATTCCCAGGTAGCATGGTCTGGGCTGATACATCTGTGGAATTCTCAGAATGTGTAGGAGCAGATTCAGCATAAACCGTGGCAGCCCAAAGCCATATTCAATACAGTGACAGAAATGTCTCAGCTATGTGACTAACATTATCAAACTACCAAGCCACCAAATTCGTTACAGATCTAAAGATCCTGGGCACCTCAAAATTTTGTAGTAGTGTCATAACACAAGAAATCTGATGAGAACTTGACATACTAATTTACAAACCTCCTTGGTGAACCTAAATAGTAACATAGAAGACTCAACTAGCACTAACCACAGTTCAATATATTCTTAGACACTGAATTCAGTAACAACATGTAGAGATTTATACAAGTATTTATTCAAGTATAATGAGCAGAATTTTCTACCAAAAAAAAAAATCAAAGTTTGGGTGCGCGTTATAAACGAGGGCTGGGGTGGGGTGGCAGTGGCAACTGGTCCAATGAGGGTAAGGGCAAATTTTGAGTTTGCGCTGCCAGTCGCGCACTGTATGCTAGGACAAAGAAACAATAAACCTCAAGAAACCTGGCCTATCTCTCATGACATCCAGGGTTCAAACATCATGGGAAGATATATCAAAAGAAATGATCATCAAGAGTTTTTTGAAGACAAGCATCAGCAATAAAATGGAGGGGACAGAAGACAACCTGCAGTGGAATTCAGACTGAGAAAAAAGCAAAGAAACTGGAGAAACAGATGTTCCTGCCAACTGGGACACTGATGAAAAATTAACTCGACAAGAATGGGAACAACACTTTAGTGGATCTGATGATGAATATGACTTGGAAGCATTTTAAATAAATATTGTTACTGGTCATTTTATTTCGGTATTGTGTTTATACCAGTTTACATTGTCAATAAATAAATAAAAAAGACAAATGAAAAAAGAAAATGAGGAAAAAAAAAGAAAAATAGACATTGTTAATATATGATTTTTTTTATCATGGCCATACGTGTTCTACAACGTTTTTTGTCAATTACAATGCTTGGTGTGAAATAAAATTTTATACCGATTTTTAAGCAAAAATTAGGGGTGAGTGTTATACATGGGTGTGCGTTATACTCGAATAAATAGAATAACAAATATTTCAAATTGACTTATTTTTGGAATAAGTTTTTAATTACACTTGCCTTTGTATTATAACAAACAATATACATATAATTTTAAAACACATATACCAGCATATAGTTACAAATATAAAAATAACATTTCTGGGGCCAGAGTGATAATACAGCAGGTAGGGCACATGCACAAAGACAACCTGGTTTTGATCCCTAGCATCACATACGATCCCTCAAGCAACATTAGGAGTAATTTCTTAGTGCACAGTCAGGAGTAACTCCAAACCAAAACATAACATTGTTTCTACATATTTATATATAAAATTTTCCAGATATTTTGCTTCTTTGTTTTGGGGGCACACCTAGCAGTATTCAGGTTTACTCCTGGCTCTATGCTCAGGGATCACTCCTGTGTATGCTCAGGGTCTTTATGGGGTGCCAGAGAATGATTGCAAGTAGGCTAATGGCTTTGCATATTGCCTATTGATACAACTCGCTGGCTACCCAACATTTCAGATTTTTAAATTTAAGGACTTATGCTCTATCCTTGTTAAGCATACATTATTAATGCATAAAATTAATTTATAAACAAGTACAATGAAAGTAAGCTCAAGTTATTTGAATACATTATTAATGCATAAAATTAATTTATAAACAAGTACAATGAAAGTAAGCTCAAGTTATTTGAATAGTTCTCAAAAAATGATACTTGGAACACTTACACTATTATCTAGTACATTAAATGCAAAACAGATTTAACCAGGTATTTAAATCTATTGTCAAAGTAGTTATCAATAAAGACTCATTATGAATAAGTAATGATTTCAGTTAAAGCTTAAAGAAAAGTATTTTAACTTTACTGCATCTGTCTGTTTTTCTTTTTTAAAGGAGGTATATAAAACTAAATAAAAATGTATGACACAGGAAGAGTTCTGACTTCAAAGAGAGTAGAAAATGATGCATGTGTTTAAAAAAAAACCTATAGGAAGATAGGTTCCAACAAGTCCTTTGGTATTTGTATAAAAGATGAAAAGCCACTAGATAATAGTGGTAAAGAAAATGAGAAGAAAATCTGAAAGCTTTCAAGTTGCATTAAAGTTATTAGAAAATATTCTCCAAACTACAAACATCATTTTAAAGTAACTTCAAAAGGGACACAGATAGGCTAATTTACCTTCTCTTCAAATGCAATTTCATTGCCTAAAAGCAAGTTAAAAGTTTCTACATAAAAACTGAAAAAATAATGTCTAAATAACAAGGTACTTAAACAGAAGTATCCCTAGCCACCTTTACAGTGCTATAGTTTCACGAATGAAATATGATAACTATACAAAGAGAAAGGGACCTATTTGCTCTAATAATGAAGGGCTAGTTTATTTGTTCCCAATGTCAATAAGCAGATGTATAATCAGAGCTGAAGACAGAAATAATTCATTTGTGAAATACTAAGTACCTACTATGAATTAACTAGTAAGAAGTGGATAAAAGTGTTCAATAAGATAGTTCCTTCTATTAACTGAAAATTCCGGTGAATGAGTCTAGAGATACAAAATAATTATATGAATAACCAGCTAAGAAAATAGTAAAGCAATTAAGATAAATCATACAAATAAATTCATGTATTTCTCATATTCTTCAAAATTCTCAACTATAAGGGTCAGGAACATATTTCAAAGGACTGGAGCACATACTTTGCATGCAGGAACACCAGCACCACAAGGTATCTTCTTGGAGTAGCCCCTTAGCACAAAGCCATAGTTCCCAACACCATCTATCAACAAAGGGCCAAAAAAACCACACAGCACG
>PVKC010034040.1:0-13809 GCA_004027635.1 Crocidura indochinensis | reverse complement strand
TGATGATGTGTCTGGGGGTGTTTTTCTTTGGGTCTCGTTTGGCTGGTACTCTTCGGGCATGCAGGATTTGGTTGCATGTAGTTGTTAACTCTGGTAGTATGTTTTGATGATGTCTTTGACAGTTGATTCTTCCTGGTGATCTCCTACTTGGGTCTCTGGGACTCCAATGATTCTATGTTGTTTCTTTTGGGTTTATCAAAGACTTCTATTTTCATCTGTTCACATTCCTTGAGTACTTTTTCCATTGCCTGCTCATTTGTCCTAAGGTTCTTTTCCCATTTCTTCTGCTGTGTTGAGATTTTCTGCATCTCATCTTCCAGTAGTCCAATTCTCTCCTCAGCTGCTCTTACCTTGCTGTCGAGGGCATCCACTGAGGTTTTCAGTTGAGCTACCGTGTTTTTCAGGCCTGCCATTTCAGTTTGAAGTTTTCTGAGTTCTGTCCTTGTGTTCTGTTCAGATCGATCTATGCTTTCTTGTAGTTTTACAAACATATTCCATATTTCTATTTTAAATTCCTTATCTGAGAGTTAAGCAGAGGGTTGTGATTTTTAAGGTTGTCCAAGCCATCATCTTCATTCTCGGTGCCTAGTATTTGCCTACGAGATTTCCGCATTGTCGCTCTAGTAGTGTTGTTTTTCCTGTGTGTTGTGATGGGGTTTATTGGTTAGAAAGATTGCGCGGCCGCTCCACTTCGCGGCCGCCCTCTTCTCGGGCTCCAAGAAATCAGGACAGACAGAAGCAGGAAGAGATCCCCTAGGTCCTCAGTGTTCTTAGCAGAGCGCAGCAGGGCGGAGTCTCCCGCAGGAGTAGCTCTCAGCCCTCCAATTGGGAAGCTTTCCACCCGGCAAGATCTTACTCACTCATTGGCTCGCTGCAGCTTCAGAGTGCAATGATTTCTGGGTTCGCTTCCCAGGGCTCTGTTCTCAAGGGAGAGCTCCAAGAAATCAGGACAGACAGAAGCAGGAAGAGATCCCCTCGGTCCTCAGTGTTCTTAGCAGAGCCCAGAAAATATTTTCAAATCTCTATACACTTGAACTAAAATTTTTACTTCAAGAATTTGAATGGAAAGGGAACAAAATGACTAAATATAAAATTAATCTAATAAACTAAGAAGGGGTCAGAGCAATAGCACACTGTTAGAGCATTTGCCTTACACATGGCCCAACCCAAGACTGACCTGGCATCACATGTGGTTCCCCCACAAGCTTGCCAGGAGTGATTTCTGAGTGCAGAGCCAGGAGTAATCCAAATGCCACCGGGTGTGGCCCAAAAACCAAAAATTAATAAATAAATAAACTAAGAAACAGAAGCATTTTTGAACACCAAATAAAAGGCCTGATAATAAGAATATCTAAAGGGAGAGATCAATGTGTGCCTATGTTATATGTGAAAGACTATAAGGAATTATAATGTATAAACTATGAGAAGAGAAGAACAGCCTCAATTAACTTGTCATACATTTAGGTCACAGTACCAAAACAGTAGACACAAATAAGGACACCATTATAAAACAAAGCTCAGAATTAAAACTGAGTTAGAGGGGGGGAAGTAAAAGATCTGTATATGGAAGAAGAATCATATTTCTTAGTAAGAAATCCCTGTATAGCAATAAAACTGAATCAGAACAATGCATCTTCAAGCTCACTAGGGAATGGAAAACAATATTAGAGCTCCATGAGCATTTGTCAACTACTAAAACACTGCAAGATGCTTTACATTAACCAGCTCATTTAATTATCACCATAGATCCACAAAACACTATAGTTTAACAAAGAAACCAAGGTTAAGTGGCATGACTAAACTTGCCTACTTTGGGAACTCAAATTTAAACCTTGAGTCCAAAACTGAAGTCCTTTCTCATACAATCAATAATTTCAATTTAAATCAAATTTTAAAATAAATGTCAGTAATAGCTCCTTAAATGTACAAAGTATATTTAGTAGTACTTTTAACCATTAACTTTTAATTAAGCATAATCTTTTCTTAGCATACTATAATGTTGCTACAGAGTCAACTTGGTATTATTTATATAATCCTTTCTCTCTAACTTCTCAGAAGTAATACACATGAATACACACACACACACACACACACACACACACAGACACATATGTGAGGGGCAGTTACATTCAGCTATGCTAAAGGCTTACTCCTGACATACACTCAGGTATCATTCTTGGGAACTCAGGAGACCGTATGTGGTAGCATAGATCAAACCAGGGTCAGCTTCCTGCAAGGCAAATGCCGTAAACCCTATACTCTTTCTGTCTAGCTTCAATTTGGGGTTCTTTTGTTTTTATGCTCCTAGCAGTACACTGGGTATGCTTGGTATTGAATAAAGAAATTAAGCCAACTAACTGCATGCAAGGCAAGTGCATTGCCCACTGTTCTATCTTCTCCAAGCCCCAGCCCCCAAGCTCCAGTTGTGATCACACTTGTTTATCCATCTTATCTCAAAACAATCTACTATTCACTAAATAAAAGTTAACTCATAGAGATTGAATAGGAAGTAAATGCTTGCCTTGTATACTGATAGCTGTAATTCTAATCCCTAGGACCAGGTATAATCTCAACAAGCACTGCCAGGATCACTCCACAACACAGAATCAGGTGTCAAAGAGATGGTACAGCAAGTAGGACATTTGCCTTGCACACAGACAATCCGGTTTGATCCCCAGTATCCCAACAAGAGTGGTTCCTGAGCTCAGAATCAGGAATAACTTGAGAACCAATAAGTGTGACCAAAAAGAAACAAACAAACAAACAAACAAAAAAAAAAAACAGTGCCAGTAACAGTCTCTGAGCATGGCCTGACATAGTCAAATCCTGCCCCCCCCAATTAAAAACGGGGGCTCTAGAGATGTTTCAGTGTTTAAAGCAGCTCCGCAACAAACACATGAAATTTCACAGTATCTCAGTGAAGTAAGTGGGTAAGAGCAAGGATTTGATGGGTGCAAATAATGCAGTAAAGATGTGTAAGCTCCACAATCAGGTTTATATCCCCCAACAAGCACATGTATGTGCACCAAAATTAAAGATGAACAAACCTCTATCCCTCTATCACTGTAACAACCAACAATAATAGAAGAGGGAAGAGAAGTGAGGGAAATTAACAATGGGACCAAAACACTATAAAAAATGCCTCTAAAAAATTATTTTGCCATATATGCTCCAACTAATGCTACAAATATCCCTGCTATATACAATGAAAGCATGCCTATACTATTAATTTTTTAGTTTTGGTTTTGGTTTTGGGGCTACACCCGGTGGAGTTTAGGGGTTACTCCTAGCTCTGTCCTCAGAAATCGCTCCTAACAGGTTCAGGGACCATATGGGATGCCAGGGATTGAACACAGGTCTGTCCCCAGTTGGCCACTTGCAAGGCAAATGGCGTACTGCTATGCTATGGCTCCGGACCGCCCACATGCCTATATTATTATACATGACGTTGTATAAAGTATTTTTCAATGATAATTATAGTAATTCCTTTACTAAAATACATTTATTAAATATCTTGGTAAAGGAAAGTCAACAATGATCATTGATTTGGTGCTAGAAAATAGCATTTCTCAAACTTAACTATGAATAAATTTGTAAATCATAGACCTTAATTTTTTAATTTTTTTATAATTAAGTAGTAATGCTATATTTCATCTTAACATGGAGCATAGTATTTGTGAGGAAATAAAGACTTTTAGTAATATAGAAATCTACAACATTCTTACTGAGAACATTTTTGGAAATGTAAAATAGCATACCTGCAAGCAAAGTACAGTGGAGTGGCTCCTGATACATTTGGCCTGTTAATATCAGCACCACTGTCTAGCAAGCATTGCACTGTCTGGTAGGAAAAGAAACAATTAAAATTACAACCAGAGTAGTCAAAAGAATTATAATTTATTTAACACGTGAAAGGTTCCTGACAGAACTGGACACATTAAAGAACAATAGAAACAAGATTATGATAGCCGGATAAATTCAACTGTCTAGTAAACTCTGAGACTCTCGAGTACTACAAAAATGTATGTAATATTATCAATGTAACATAAACTGTGCTGTCTGGAATGATTCTAGAGCAGTTTCCCAAAAAAGATGATACCGGCCACTGGGAGGCACCAGAAAGAAGGGTAGGGGATGATTTCTAATAATCTGGCATACAACAGGGCGTGAGGAAGACCGCTATTAGTTTGTTACTTGACCCAAACTCCTCCCACCAAAAAGCAAGTATATTGTCAGAAAAATGCTGAATGATTTTGGTTCTAAAAAGGGATGTACGACAAATACCCTTGGGAACCCCTGCAGCAGAGAATCACTACAAAATAAAAGTCAAAGTTTTAAATCGTTGAAGTCTTGAAATACAGCTAGTCCTATTAAGAACTTGAAGTTTTATTTTATTCACTTGTAATTCATTTAAATTTAAATAATAACCTGTGAGAAATAAATTGGGAAGTAGTGTTCTAGTCATTTGAATTTTAAAACCAGATTTTTTGTTTCAACTCAAAAAAAAAAAAAAACCAAAAAGTTAAGTACCAGAACTAACTTTTTCAAAACTTTCTCATAACAAAGAATATAATTATAGCAGTACAAATGTTTAAAAAATAAAAAATACTCTAGCTATTTAATAATAGCCATCTCTGACACAGTTTCTCTGACAGTTAATAACTGACATATAACTTCTTTGAGTTCTACTGCAAACATTCAACTTACATTAAAGGGGAGCAAACTTTTCTAAAATCTTAAAATTATGTATCTAATGATTGTACATAGAGCAATACTTGCCCCAAATCCTATAGTCTTTTATGGTTTTATTTCTTTGATCCTATTTGTGTATCTCTAGCAAATAGGAAAAAATAAAAACTTCCAAAATTTTAAAAATCAAAGTATTTCATATTTGTTTTGAATTTAACATAGCTGTTCAACTTTACTGATGCTTAAAACTAAAACAATACCAGAAAAATAATAAGACAATAAACTCACAGAATAGCTAATAGCATTAATAGATCAAAATTAGCTGCAGTCTAAATTCCTGCAAACCTGAAATCTAACAATCCACCACCAAATCTTCACTACAGAACACACACAGAAAATGCAGGCACTGTAAGTACCATATAATCCTGGAAGAAAGACTTGATTAAATAAAGCCTAATAAATACTTGAACCCATGCTCCACCTCCCATACAGCTGGTATTTCAGAAGATGGGTGGCTTAATCTCTGTGCAAAGTGAACAGGAACAGTCTGAACTGGCAGACAATAAATACAGGCAACTAGACTAAGAAGCCATGTTAAAACCAACTAATTAAGGGAAAACCTCTATCCTCTAGATTCCATTAGGTTTCTAGACATTTAGAAACCAGAGATTAAAACCTGGGGCAACAGATGAGTTTCCTTTCTGTAAATTGTTACCACAGAAGAACCACTAGTTAAATATTCCAATCAGTGTCAGCTGGATCTAGAGCATCCTATATGGTACCCTGAACCTACCATGGGATTTCTGAGCATAGAGCCGAGAGTAACCTCTTGAGCGCCACCAGGTGCAGCCCCAAAACAAACAAACGAACAAACAAAAGTTTTATTGGATCATGAACTGAAAACTTAGAAAAAACTAATCTCAAGAAAAATAGTTACACTAGAAAGGCAATATCCTATAGTTCACTACTTCACTTAATAGTAAATAGTATCTAACTATATCTACAAATAACATATAACAAAACTTCAGAAATGTTAGAAGTCAAAAAAAGCATTAAGAAAAAGAGTAAATTATTCAAATTCTCAGCATAACAGAAAATTGGATATATCTAAGAGTTATACTGAGAACTTCCAGAAACATTGCTTCAAAATGCATACATACGGGGCCCGGGAGATAGCATGGAGGTAAGGCGTTTGCCTTTCATGCAAAAGGTCATCGGTTTGAATCCCGGTCCCCCATATGGTCCCCCGTGGCTACCAGGAGCAATTTCTGAGCATGGAGCCAGGCGCAACCCCTGAGCACTGCCGGGTGTGACCCAAAAAAAAACCAAAAAAAAAAAAAAATGCATACATACTAGAAGGAAAGTTAAAAGGTTTGAAAATTGTTGCCATGTGATCATTACTAGACAAAAATAAATTCTCTTGTGATTTACAGGAGTAATTTACTTTATAAGGGCTTATTAAGATATAGAATTCATATCTAACTATTTGAATTCACTTTTATCCCAGAGAAACTCTAAAATCTATGTAACAGAAAGAATTTTATTATTATTTTATCAGGGCAATAATTCCTGTAAGCTGAGGACAAACAGTCAAGTATAGAATTAAAATAAAAGGGAGGGGCCCGGAGAGATAGCGCAGCGGTGTTTGCCTTGCAAACAGCCAATCCAGGACCAAAGGTGGTTGGTTTGAATCCAGGGGCCCCATATGGTCCCCCATGCCTGCCAGGAGCGATTTCTGAGCAGACAGCCAGGAGTAACCCCTGAACATAGCCAGGTGTGGCCCCCCCCCAAAAAAAAACCAAAAAATAATAATAATAATAATCAAATAAAAGGGAAATAGGGGCTGGAGAGATAGCATGGAGGTAGGGCATTTGCCTTGCATGCAGAAGGACAGTGGTTTGAATCCCGGCATCCCATATGGTTCCCCCAAGCCTGCCCAGAGCAATTTCTGAGCGTAGAGCCAGGAGTGACCCCTGAGCACCACTAGGCATGACCCAAAAACCAAAACAATAAATTAATTAATTAATCTATAGAAAATAATGTTAGATCACAAGACCTAGTTGGCATTTTTTTTTTAAATATGGAACGCTTCACGAATTTGCGTGTCATCCTTGCGCAGGGGCCATGCTAATCTTCTCTGTATCGTTCCAATTTTAGTATATGTGCTGCCATTTTAATTATGGCTTTCCTCTTCTTTTCTTTTTGACCTAAAGCTTTTTCTTTCTGGTACCAGAAGAAGAATGAGATGAATGCAGCAGA
Source organism: Crocidura indochinensis (assembly GCA_004027635.1). NCBI lineage: Eukaryota > Metazoa > Chordata > Mammalia > Eulipotyphla > Soricidae > Crocidura > Crocidura indochinensis. The sequence continues at coordinate 6,861 of PVKC010034040.1, read as the reverse complement.
CATCCTTTAATTTCTATAGAAATTACAGACAAAAAGCCATTCCTTAAAAGGATCAGATTTAATCAAAGCAAATACAACAAGCATATATTATGCAATTCAAATATAGTAATCAATAAGTTTAAATGTAGTAACAATGTTATGCATCCAGACATATTACATCATTTTTGACATTGCGATAATAACATAGAATAATAACCTTAATATATATCTAGATGCTCAACAAATAATCCTTTATTCAATGCATCCTGTAAGGCTGAGATAGATATTTTCTATCTCAGAGAATAGAGAGGTCAAGTAATTTGTTCCTCAACAAACCAACAGAGATGGAGAGAATAAAAGGCACACAAAGACATTTAGAAAGTCTGTTTTAAAGGTTAAAAAAAAGTGTAAGAAATTATATACAGTTCAATTCAGCATTTTCTCCTCCACTTAGAAATCTTTCTAGGGTTGGGGATATATAGCTCAATGGTAAGACTTCTGCTTTGCATGTATGAGGCCCTTGGTCTGATCCTTGTTACTACATAAAAACAACAAAATATTTCTTTTAACTTAAATATAATCCAAGTGAAGTTATTAATGGTACAAGTATTAAAAGAACCATTCATTGGGCCCCGAGAGATAGCACAGCGGTGTTTGCCTTGCAAGCAGCCGATGCAGGACGAATCCTGGTGTCCCATATGGTCCTCTGGGCCTGCCAGGAGCTATTTCTGAGCAGACAGCCAGGAGTAACCCCTGAGCACCACCGGGTGTGGCCCAAAAACAAAACAAAACAAAAAACAAACAAACAAACAAAAAAAAGAATCATTCCATTAAATCTTTAAACATTTCTTGAAAGTTTTCAATAATAGCCAAAGATAGTACAGTGGGTAAGGCTCTTGTCTTGCATGCAACCAACATAAGCTGATTTCTGGCACCTATATGGTCCTCAGAGCATGCCGGGCTCAATCCCTCAACACAAAGCCAGGACTTAGCCCTGAACCTCATGGATGTGGCCCCTAAACAAAACAAAACAAAACAAAAAATTAAAAAAATTCAATAGCTTCTCTTGGAGGTAAAATGATACCTGAAGACAGGAAAAAACATGTCCCTCAGAGTAAAAATAAAGAAATACATAAGGAAATATAAAAAAATAAAAACTGTTTTACAGCATGAAATTAGTGAAAAGTCATGTATCGGGGACCGGGAGATAGCATGGAGGTAAGGCATTTGCCTTTCATGCAAAAGGTCATCGGTTCAAATCCCGGTGCCCCATATGGTCCCCCATGCCTGCCAGGAGCAATTTCTGAGCATGGAGCCAGGAGTAACCCCTGAGCGCTGCCGGGTGTGACCCAAAAACCACAAAAAAAAAATAAATAGTCATGTATCTTTACTATTAAAAAAAAATGTTCATAGGGATTAAAAATGTACAGGGTTTAAGCACTTGCCTGGCACTCATCAATCCCTATAAGGTATGATCCTTGAGCTCAGCACCAACAGTGAGCCCTGATCACCACCAAGTATAGCAAAACAAACAAGCTAAAAGGCTTGTTGATTTCCTTTCGTTTTCAAAAACATTTGAAAAAATAAAGAATTCGGGGCCGGGCGGTGGCACTGGAGGTAAGGTGCCTGCCTTGCCTGCGCTAACCTAGGACAGACCGAGTTTCGATCCCCCGGTTCCCCATATGGTCCCCCGTGCCTGCCAGGAGCGACTTCTGAGCGAATAGCCAGGAGTAACCCCTGAGCATCACCGGGTGTAGCCCCCCCCCAAAAAAAAAAGAAAAAGAAAAAATAAAGAATTCAAGCAATTACTACTGGTTAAATGGCATCACTAAAGGAGCAAGACAGTCACAACCTGGAGTGATAACATAGCGGTAAGGCGTTTGCCTTGAACATGGACGAACAAGGGTTCAATCCCCAGGATCTCAGATGGTCCCCCAAGCCTGCCAAGAGTTATTTCTGAGCACAGAGCCAGAAATAACATAACCCAGAGCGCCACCAGGTGTGACCCAAAAACAAAAAAAAAAGAAAAAAGAAAAAAAGAAAGCAAGGTTTTTTATTAGATTAACATACACAAAAGTTCTTGAAAAACAATACTACTTGATTTAAAATTATACAGACATATAAGGCAAAATAAAACTAAAGAGATGAATTCTGGAATAAAATCCCTAAGAGTTCTCAAAATACTCAAAAGTTCTCAAATTTTTAAAAAGCAAGTCATTTATGACCTTTATTAAGAGTCAGCACTATCAATATAGCCTTCAGATAAATGTATATAAGAAAATAAGTGGAGGGGCCCGGGCGATAGCATGGAGGTAAGGCATTTGCCTTTCATGCAAAAGGTCATCGGTTCGAATCCCGGTGCCCCATATGGTCCCCCGTGCCTGCCAGGAGCAATTTCTGAGCATGGAGCCAGGAGTAACCCCTGAGCACTGCCGGGTGTGACCCAAAAACCAAAAAAAAAAAAAAAGAAAATAAGTGGCATTTGAAATGGTCTCTCTCCCTCTCTCTCCTCTCTCTGTCTCCCTCTGTCTCTGTCTCTGTCTCTCTGTCTCTCTCTGTCTCTCTGTCTCTCTCTGTCTCTCTCTCTCTCTCTCTCTCATTATACATAAATGCGTCTTTGAAAATTTTAGCCTATAAGTCAAAATATCCAAAAACAATTTTGACTTACAGTGATCATATGTCTTCAGTTCCAAAATACTGGTGGAGAAATTAAAAATGAAAAGCTTAAAATTTCATAAAGGTAAATATGAAACTGTATTAATATAAATTTACTTGTGACTGACAAGTTTCCAGTACATGTATTTTTAAAATCTATACTAAAATGAAATTGTTTTATATGCCTGAGTTAGGTTTTTTTTTTTTTTTGGTTTTTGGTTTTTGGTCCATACCCAGTGATGCTCAGGGGTTACTCCTGGCTATGAGCTCAGAAGTCGTTCCTGGCTTGGGGGACCTTATGGGAAACTGGGGGATCGAACCACGGTCCATCCTAGGCAAGTCAGGCACCTTACCTCCAGCGCCACCGGCTGGCCCCACCAGAGTTAGGTTAAGAAAGTCAAGTCATTTTCAATAAACTTCCTGACCTTTCAAGTAATAAAAACAATATCCTGAGTGGAAAACTGATACAAAACCTAATACCTGGGTCAATCTCAGAAGTCATTTAATTGAAGGCAAGTTACTAACCAAGACCACCTGTGCCAAATACATAAATTACAAAGCAAGAAACCTAAGGCAATTCTACTTTAACAATGCCAAACCTCAAACATTGATCAAAGAAGAAATAAACATTCAATATTAAGGCTACAAGTAAAAATCTGTGTTGTATCATTACATAAAAGTCCAGATAATTTTTTGGGGGGTCACACCCAGTAGCGCTCAGGGGTTCCTCCTGGTTCGGCTCAGAAATCGCTCCTGGCAGGTTCGGGTGACCATATGGGATGACAAACACGCTACCTCCATGCTATCTCTCCAGCACCGAGTCCAGATAATTTTTAAAATTATCTTTCTTTACTTAATAAAATTCTGATAGCATTACATAACAAATATGCATAAATAAGCTATGCCATGGGGCGGAAGGAGGAAATGGCCAGTTCTTTTCTGAGCTAATCTATTGTTTATATAAGTCCTCCCTTAAAACCTGTCCACCTGGACCAGAGCAAAAGCACAACAGGTAGAGCAGTTAGTTACCTTGCTTGCGGCGGACTTGGGACCTACTCTGTTCGATTCCCCGCATCCCATCAGGTCACCTGAGCCTGTCAGGAGCGATTTCTGAGCCCAGAACCAGGAGTAACCCTCGAGCACCACAAGGTATGACCCAAAAAATGCACAAACACACACACAAACACACACACACACACACACACACACACACGCGCGCGCGCCCTGCCCCCCCCCCAAAAAAAAACCTGTCCATCTAACTCAACTGAAACTTTTTTGGGGGGGTGTTTCGGTCACACCCAGCAGCGCTCAGGGATCACTCCTGGCTCCACACTCAGAAATCGCTCCTGGCAGGCTCGGGGGTCCTAATGGAATGCCGGGATTTGAACCACCGTCCTTCTGCATGCAAAACAAATGCCCTACCTCCATGCAATCTCTCCAACCCTCAATTGAAACTTTTAATTCTTATGTAATATCTAAAAAATCAGTATATCAGAATATCAGCACATATAATTAATATATCAGTTATATCAGAAAAAGCACAGTGACAAAAATACTTTCTATTATTTGCTCATATTTCCCAAAAGTAATTAAAGGAGAACTGTAGCAAAAAATTACTCTAAACAAAAAAATACATTCTAAGTCCATTCCATTTTAAATTTTAGTACCTTATACTGTCAGCAAAATTAAATAATCATATATTATTGATAACAGCCATCATATTCAACTATCATATTCAAGCCATTCATATTCATTAGCAATATAAAAGTTTATTCTGATAAAAATAAAATCTCTTTTTAGTTGTTTATAAATTAGTCCATAAACTCATCCTTCTTTGCACTCTGATACATATAAATGGAGAGTGAATCATCTATTGTTTACAAATTCAAACTATTCCAGGAAAATAACATTCAAACATGGTGGCAAGTTAACACATTAATAAAATTCAAAGAATTAATGACAAAGAAAACATTTTCCAAAACATCTCTTCAATTTGTGGTCATAAAATGTGAAGTCTATCATTCCTACACAGAATAATAATAACTCTAACTACACTTTTTAAAAATGAAATTAAAAATCAAACACCACACTGAGCCTACCTTATTGCACAAAAGTAAGTGAATAGAGTCCACAGAGTGCTCTCTGTACTTTCCTTGTAGTCATATCAACCACAAAAAATGGCAGTAACAGTGCCAATATTATTATTGCTCTTAAGAGTCTTCCAAAGTAGCTCTTCTCTCCTCCTCTCTGACCAGCCGGACTACGGACCAGGACCCCCACCAGTAAGATGGTCCCACTCGACCCACGTGGGGCCAATCGAGCCGTGTGATTGGGGATCCCAGAAACATAAAGACCACCACCAGCCATGCCTCTGCCTCTTCTCTCCTCCTCTCTGCCGAGCCGGACTACAGACCGTATCCTCTCCAGGTCCCGTACCCGAAAAGCGCAGCCGCTCCGCTTCGGTCCGAAGCTGCGCCTGCCTTGAAACCCCTGAATTCCATATCAGCAAGGGGTCTTATGTGAATTCTGTTTATGGATGATCGTCCTCCCACTGTAACTTTACCTTTTCCTCTTTCTTTGCATCTTTGTTCTCATAATTAAAAATAAAAAAATTTTAAAAAAAAAGAGTTTTCCAAAGTATTCACAACACTTTTCTTAATTATGCAATCAGTAGACAAACTATATTTTAGGAGGTAAATAAAGGAAGGAGAAGAAAAGCCAAAAGCTATACAATAAGCCATCTAAATAACCGAACTGAAATTAATTTTTAAATTCAATATGCATAAACAAACTAATCTAGTATTATTCAGCTAATAATGTCAAGTGATAGGTCACTTGAGAAGGGTTATAAAAATTAATTATTGGGAAATTTTAAAACAATTAAAAAAATTATTGGGAAATTTCTATTTTTCATTTATCATTTTTAGTATAGTCATTTAAAATAGTTTATTATGTTAAATAAGCAAAAGATCAGAATGCATTTTAAACTACTCAAACCTCTTTCTGTAAAGAAAGGATAATGAGGGACCGACGAGGTGGCGCTAGAGGTAAGGTGTCTGCCTTGCAAGCGCTAGCCAAGGAAGGACCGTGGTTCGATCACCCAGCTTCCCATATGGTCCCCCCAAGCCAGGGGCAATTTCTGAGCGCTTAGTCAGGAGAAACCTCTGAGTTTCAAATAGGTGTGGCCCGAAAAAGAAAACAAAACAAGAAAAAAAAAAAGGATAATGAAAACTTTTCTCTTCGTTTACCCTCTAGAGAAACATGAATTCTGAAGAAATATCACAATTTACTTGATTTCTTAGTGAAAACAAATACAACTCTTTTCTGGGACTGAAACAATAGTGGAGGGTAGGACGTTTATGGCCAACAAGGGTTCGACCCCCAGCATCCCATATATGGTTCCCCGACCCCGAGCTTGCCGGAGTGATTTGAGAGTACAGAGCCAGGAGTAACCCTAGTGCCACCAAGTGTGGCCCAGGGAAAAAGAAATATCTTTTCTATGTCTTTTGTCATTATTGTTTACAAAAAGCAATATGAATCTGAAAAGTGTCTGTCACTAAAGCAATATAGTAAATTTAACAATAACTTCTACAAAGCTTTAAAGCTCTTAGGCAACTGCTTACACTAGTTTTATATACACCTAGTATTTTCACCCAAAAATGAAATTAGAAGGCAAATTTTGTCTGTCCTGCATTTCCTCAAGATGTTTAGAGATTCTCATAATGCAAGCAATCTGAGCAAGAAGCTGGAAATGCAGAAATAGATTTTGTCTGATTACATATAACCTTTGCTCTTTTTAAGCTCTGTGAGATCTAAAATATATTTTTGGGTTACTTCAGTGTGTTTAACAAGAAAGCTTGATATTTCAATTAAACAAATGACTTTCATATGGCAACAACTTTTTAAGAACCACTCAAATAAAATTCTCTTTAAAAGAAAAAAAAAAAAGCCAAGGAGGTAAATGTTGGAGAATTTATCATTTCTGCCTCTCAAATCTAAAAAGAACTGAGAAGTCTTCAAAATGCTTTTAGGACTATGTACATAAAAATCACCACAAATACTATTGCATATTACAGAAAATCAATTAAAAGTTATTTTAAAAACCTTTAGAACTGAAAAAGTTTGATCTCAACATATCACATAGACCCCAGCACTAATGGGAACCAGAACAGGTAGGTGTAGCCAACACCAAAAAAAAAAAAAAAAAAACCTAAATTAATGAAAAAA
>PVKC010034039.1:0-13769 GCA_004027635.1 Crocidura indochinensis | reverse complement strand
CGACTATCTTCTTATCCATTTCTTGAATTTCTCTTAAGAATCTTTTCTATTCATTCCTAAAATCTCTGTCTCCTTGCTTTAAATTTTAACTGTTTGAATACCAAAATCCTAGAGCGTTTGTCCCTTATAACATAGTTATTTCTCAAGAATTCACATCCTTTTTTGTAGTTTGTTTACATTTTTATTTTTGTTTTGTTGCAGACAGATGATGGGATGGAAGCAAAAGCAGCCAATAAAAACTTTTTTTTGAATGATATTTTTAAGAAGAATAATCCTGGGGCGAGGCGGTGGCGCTGGTGATAAGGTGCCTGCCTTGCCTGTGCTAGCCTAGGATGGACCACGGTTCGATCCCCCGGTTCCCATATGGTCCCCCAAGCCAGGAGCGACTTCTGAGCGCATAGCCAGGAGTAACCCCTGAGCATCACTGGGTGCGACCCCCCCCAAAAAAAAAGAAAAAAAAAAGAAAAGAAGAATAATCCTGATTAGTACAAAGGCATTCCTTTGAGATGCAAATACTGAGCTACTGGCAAATGGAAAAAGAGAGCTAGAGGCAGAAACTAAGGCACCATTCTTTAAAGGACTGACCTCTCACAAACAAAGAAGCTTCAGTAGATTTTAAACATCATGATAAGAATATGGAAGGATCATCTAGAGCCTAGAGTTTTATCCTAGTGACAAACTAGGAGATCAAGTTCTCTGCAGGCAGAACATTACTTGCCTTGGCATTTGCAAGAATTCAATTTTATACAAAAATTGACTGGGCTCACTTTCCACCCTGTATCTGGACACTCCATTTTTTCCTCATTTTTATTGAGCACATGTTCTCTTTTTCCCCTCTCAAGTTTCTCTGAGTAAATTTCTTTAAATAACATTAATTTACAGCACTATTTTGACTTCGAAATTGATTTTCTGAGAGGGAAGACAATGTTCCTAAAAAATCTGAGCAGTGATTAAGACTGAATTTTCTTTTCCTATATGAAGCCTACAACCCATCATATAAAGTGTTAATATTTTGGATATTCAAAGTACTCACAAAAATTAACCAAAAGATATAAAAATCCTATAAAAAATGGGGATAGAAAATAATAGATAGTTCTCCAAGAAAGACCAACAGATGGCCAACTGGACCATGAAAAAAGTGTTAAATCACTTATCATTAAGGGATAATTAAAGGTCTTCAAATGAAGACCACAATGAGATATCATACCAGTGAGGTTGGCATATATCAAAAATGCTGAGAATAATCTTTGTTGGTGATATTTGAGAACAGTGAACACCAGAGTCACACCTTGACACAGAACATGCCATGACACGCTGCCTAAGGCACATTAGGCCCCAGATCTTCCACCCATTAGCAGAGAAATAAGATAACTGACAGGATAAATATTTGCCAGAAGATAAGGAATAGATAGTTGCCCCTCTAGATAAATGACCCTCCCTGGTGGAACATACATCTGGTGTTTTCAGGATAGTTATCTTTGTTTTGACAAAGGATGTAGGTTAGACTGATCTACGTTGGCCTGAGGCAGTGGGAAACTACTGCTGGGAATTAAGTTTTGAAGTAGTTTAAATGTTTAACTTGTTTATGTTTAAGCTATGTCTGTGCTTTTTAAACCCTGAAGCATAGACTATATACACTCTGTTCTTCCTCAGCTCAGGGTCAACACAAGCCTGTGCATAGGAACTGCAGTTCCGGACCCCAGTACGCTGATTTAATAAGCCCCACTGTGTGACTTGCATTACCACGTGTTTTTTGTTGCTCTATTAGGGTAGGTGGTCTTGAACCCTAACAGTGAGAATGTTGTAAAAGGGAACTCTGATTCACTGCTAGTGGAAATGTTGTCTAGTCCAACTACTATGGAAAACAATATGAAAACTCAGTAAACTTGGAATCACACTGTTATATGAACCAGCGATTACTAGGTTACAGGACAAAAGAACTTTCATTCAAAAGAATATGTGTACACCATTTTAATTATAACTGTCAGTAAAATACCTACAAATTTGAATCAACTTAAATGTCCAATAGCAGATGAGTGGATTATGAAGATGTAATTTATACATAAACAGTGGAATACTACACAGCTATAAGAAATGATGCAATCTAAGGACATTAAAATGGGAAAATAGTACACATGCATACAAGTTCTTATCTAATAGAGATGGGAACACAAATTTGGTAATGTAATTAGGCCTTTTACCCTGAACATTGGCATAATGATTTGACTCAGGACTCAGGCCTCAGAAGAATGGGCATCGCCCACACACACCTGAACAATGAATACCATCTATGAAAAAAACCACAATTGTCTTTAACATTACCAGGATCTAAGCCTCTACCAGGGAAGACCTACCACTGCTTTGGCTTTGACTTACTCCAAAGAGTGCTCCCAACACCCAGAAGACTCAGCAACAGTCTGCATGCAGAGCAGATCGCTCTGCATTTAATGGTATGCTGATGCTCCACATCAGCCTGACATCAATGAAAGAAATTCACTGAAGCCAGAGTCTTTAAATATAAGAATCTGATACCAACAATAGCTAAAGTGTGAAAATTTTTCACCGGGACCTTGAGAATGACTGGAGTTAGATGGACTGGTATGCCTGGAACCCAGAGTCTGTCTTATGCCAATAAACTTCTGGGGTGAGGCCTTTTTGTAGTCAGGTCAAGGATTTTTTTTCCATTTTATCCATTTTTCTGGACGTATGCAAACAATGGTGATTGCCATTATCACACCTTTACTATATTTTTTCACTCTTATCCTTTAAGGAAAAAAAATACAACTTACTGAACTTAAAAACAAATAACTAGTAGAATGCCTGTCTTCAATACAGGTAGAAGATGGGAAGGGGGAAGGGGGCAATGTTATACTAGTGAAGGGGGTGTGTTCTGGTTCTGACTGTAACCCAAATATGATCATGTTACTTAAATAAAAATATATTAAAATTAAAAAAAAATAAAATATGTGAATTTGTATTAAAAAAGAAATGATGCAATCGTGCAATTTTCTGCAACATGGTTAGAACTAGAGGTTATCATGTCAATTCAGAAAAAGAAGTACAGGATGATAAAATTTATATGTAATTATTTATAATAACTCCATGAGGAAATACAATGGTTAAATTGTGGTTGCCTAGATCACCCTTGACCCCAGAGTATAGTGAGAAGAAGGGGAAAAACTAGAGTGGAGGGACTAGAAAGATAGCACAGAGGTCGGGCATTTGCCTTGCATGTGGCCAATCCATGACAGATGGTGATTTTTTTTTTTTTGTGGTTTTTGGGTCACACCCGGCAGTGTTCAGGGGTTACTCCTGGCTCCATGCTCAGAAATTGCTCCTGGCAGGCACGGGGGACCATATGGGGCACCGGGATTCGAACCGATGACCTTTTGCATGAAAGGCAAACGCCTTACCTCCATGCTATCTCCCGGGCCCCGACAGATGGTGATTGATTCGCGACATCCCATGTGGTCCTCCAAGACTGCTAGGAGTGATTTGAGTGCAGAACCAGGAGTAACTTCTGAGCACTGCCGGGTGTGGTCCAAAAACAAACAAAGAAATAAAAAACAGAGTAGAGAGGGAGAAATATGTTAAAAGAAATAAATGGGTCAAAGGTATTCAGGGACATTGGTAGTATTAAAGAAGGACAGAGATAAATGTTCAAATCATGTAATCAATAGCACTGAAAACAAGAGAAAAACTTTACCAACCAACCTGAAATGTTAGTTTTCAAGATGGTAGACTGACAATTTGAAGAAAAAGAGTAGTGCAGTTAGGGAAATAACTACACTAACAACTATCATGACAATCTTAATGAGTGAGAGAAGTAGAATGTCTGTCTCAAATACAAATAAGGTTTAGGAAGGAGGAAGGCGTGGGGGCTTATTGGTGGTGAAAATGTTCTACTGGTGAAAGGAGGTGTTCTATTTATGACTGAAACCCGACTACAATCAGGCTTGTAAACATGGTGCTTAAATAAAGATTTTATCTGAAAAAATAATAAACTTAAAGAAAATTAGAAAAAAAAAGATGGTAGGCTGGAAGGGGTATATATGGAAGAAACCTGGAAGCATTGATCGATGGAGGGAAATTGACAGTGGTGGTGGAATTGGTGCTCAACAATGTATGACTTAATTCTTCTATAATAATTTCATAATTTATGGTTTGTTAAATACTTTAAAATAAACAGGATCATTGATTATTGCCCTTCCATTTATTATGTTACTGAAAAAATATACTTATTCAAATTACTATAGATGATTGGTGATATGTGTATTGCTGTGGAGTGTGTACACATGTGAGTGTTCACAGAGAATGCTCATGTTTTTACTTCATTGTCATATACATATCAGGTGTTTTAAGACTTCTCTTAATCTGTCTACAGAGACAGTGCAAAGGGTTAAATGCATGTTTTTTATGTGGGAGGTAAATGTATGATGCCCAACAGGAAAGAGTTTCCTGAGTGCTGCTGATAATGATTACTGAGTGCAGAGCTAGGAGTAACTCTCAAGCACCAATGGACGTGACTCAAAATAAAACAAATCAAAAATAGTCTGATGTTGGTATATTCACAATCAATAATAGTAATGCTGAAAGGCAACATTATTCGTGCATTAAACATTATAATAAGGGATCCAAAACCTTAGAACTAAACAAATCTGTTTATTGTATTCAGTACACATGAACATGCATGCACCGATGCTCCAAAGGTCTCCAATTGCTCCAACCAGTACTTTATAAATTAGGTTTATTACCTGGAATCACATCTTTGAAATTTTTGAATGGAGAACAGATGAAGTTTATATTTTAGGATCTAGAAACCAGTGTTTATAATAGTAAAAAAATGTTATTTCTAACATGGTTTGGCATGTTTTAGAGAGTATCTCAGGGGTCATCTATTTGGAAATATAGTAATTAGATGATATATGATTCTTAGATATAATACACATGAGTCCATAAAATCTATAGAGTCCTGACTTTGGATATATCTTTTTTCTTATGTTATTCAACACAAAGGAACATAAAATAAAAGTGAACTTTTAAAGGAATAGAAATAAATGTTACCCAATAGACTGTTTTCCTGCACAACATTCTTTCCTTTATATATTTGCACTAGTAACTTGACAAATATTATATAATAGTAAAGGTCTAATATCCTTGGAAACATTAAAACTGATCAACTCATTACTCTTTCTGATTAAGAAGTATAATATATGAGAGTATTCAAGCTTCCTCCAGTGAGTTTTTCAACAGTTTAAGAAAGTTCCTCAAAGTAAACGTTACTAAGATGTCTTTGCTCTGATTCCCTGTGGTTCTGAAGAAAAAAAGATAACTACCAAATGAAAATACAGACACCCCTACTTTTCCATGATTGTGAGTTTGGAGCACTCGAGCTTTTTTTATTTCACATATGAATGTCTGCAATTCTCACTGTCCTCTTTATAATTTTATGATAGTACCTTTACAAGATGATATTGTGATATTATAACTGTATTGCTAAAAAATACATGTCCAATTCATGCTTCAGGTTTATAACTTTATTTTTATAGATAGTAATAGTAAAAAAGCAAAGACTGTCTCTTTTAATTAACAATTAAGAGTAAAAAAAAAAAAACCAAACCAACGTATTCTCATCTTCTGCATAGTCTTTATCCAGTAAAGAAGTCCAGCAAAGAGCCCAAACACAGGCTTCATTTCCCTTCCAAAATTTTGTCCCGACACCACACTCTCTTCATGGCATTTTTCATGTCTGTGTTTCTCAATGTGTAGATGAGGGGATTGAACATGGGGGCAATCATGGTGTAAAATAGAGCAAACACTTTGTCATTCCCAACAGAATTCCCCATGGGGACATAGGTGAAAATGAGGGGCAAGAAAAACATGAACACCACAGTGATATGTGATCCGCAAGTGGAGAGAGCTTTGCGGCAGCCCTGAGAGGAGTGAACCCTCAGGCTGGACAGGATGATAATATAAGAAATGACTAAGGCAATGAAGGTCAGAATGGACAACACCCCTGTAGTGGTGATGACCACAATAACCAGCAGGTGGGTGTCAGTGCAGGCCAGCTTCAACAAGGGGAATACATCACAAAAATAGTGATCGATCTGATTGGGGCCACAGAAGGGAAGCTCAATGATAATCAGTACATGTAAGATGGAGTGGATAAAACCTCCAATAATAGAAACCATTAAAAGGACATAGCATACATGTCTGCTCATGAGGTACATATAGTGAAGAGGTCTGCAAATAGCTGCATAACGATCATAGGCCATGGCCACCAATATAAAGATTTCTGTGGCACCAAAGAAATGAGCATAAAACATCTGGGCCATGCAACTATTGTATGAGATGGTCTTCTGCTGGCCCAGTAAGTCTGTGATCAGTTTGGGGGCTACTGTAGAGGTGAAGCAAACATCCATGAAAGACAAGTAACTGAGGAAAAAGTACATGGGCTGCTCACCGAGGCGACTTCCTCTGATAGTGAAAAGAATGAGCAGGTTTCCAGAGAGAATTGCAATATAGCAAAGTGAAAACAGCACAAAACAGGTGAACTTGGCATCCTCATCACTAAAAAGCCCCAGGAGGATAAATTCAGTGACATTTTCATGTTCCATTGCTTCTGTGAGTTAGATCACTGAGAAGACGATATCAATATGCTTGAATCAAACAGTTTTCCAAAGCATAGATAGAATTAAAATCATTCATTTATCCAATGACTATCTTGTTTATGAAAATAAAAATTAACAATTGGTTTTAAAAGTAAAAGGGGCCAGTATAGTAGGTATTTGTCTTGTACACTAGACCCAGTTTCATTCCTTGGCATCACATATGGTTCTCCTTGCATCACCAATAGTTACCTTGTGCATTGCTTAGTATGAACCTATAATAAATAACAAACACACATATATGCATATGAGTGTGTGCATAGGTCTATACAGATATACATATACTTAAACACAAAGCAACAATTCATGTTTGTAGACACACAAGGAGAATATCTTTACTAAAGCTTGCATACAGTCACAGTAATTATAACACAAATAATTATTGACATTATGATAAAACCAATGATTCACACTTACCAGAAACAACAAAATGAGTGTTTAACAGATGAAATACATTTTTCTTGTCATTGTCAAATGCTCTTTCAAAACTGTGTGTCTTCTATGAATATGGCAGCATTAAGTTTTCATCAAGGGCATTAGAATTTTATTCCTCAATTTTTCTCAGTGATTCTGTGTTAAAGTCTTTAAATTCTGCAATGTCATTGATTTCAATGAGTTCATACTTGTAGTTATTGGACTTTTGAATGATAATTTACAGTGTCTTAAGACTGTTTCACAAACTTTAAATGGCAGAAAAGGTTGTCCATTGCATGATCTCTTCCATTGACCACTTAGAATTCATTATTTTTGGTCTATTCTCTATTCTACACTGGGAATTTTCAGTACATCTTTCACACTTGGTCACACTTTTTTACATTTTCTTCAAGGGCAGTACCTTTGGAGAAACAAAATGCATTCAGAGATTCTTTATTTTTAGTCCACTTCATCATAATTTTTATTTCTTATATCAAAATACAATATTTTTCCAGGTTCACTGTATACTCTAGAGTCCAGTACTGGTGTCTTAGTTAAGAACAAAATATTTCTTTGGTGCAAAATATTGTGCCAGTTCTCAGACTTCACACTGTCTGTGTACAAGATTAGTAAACACAAAGTACATTTTCACTAAAAAATTATCTATACATATTTAACATTGTCAGTCTATTGAAAAGAATTTTAAGAAAAATTGATCATTGAAGGGGCTGGAGATAGTATGGAGGTAAAACGTTTGCCTTTCATGCAAAAGGTCAGTGGTTAAAATTCTGGCATCCATAAGGTTCCTGTGCCTGCCAGGGGTGATTTCTGAGCATATGGCCAGGAGTGATCCCTGAGTGCTGCCAGGTGTGACCAAAAAACCAAAGAAAGAAAAAGGAAAAAGAAAAAAAATTGATCATTGATTTATACTCCATGAAAGCATAAGATTGTTGTATGAACATACACATACACATTTTTATACAAAAATATGCACCTAACTAATAATTTAGTGAGCTCTTGAGTTAATATTCAAATATTTTATACCCTGAGTTTCTATCTTTTGGTCCTATTTCTTAAAAATTTCTAAAAGAAAAACTCTCAAGTGAAAGTTCAATCTCAATGTCTCTGAGCTATGAATTGACTTTTTTTTCATCCAAGAAGTTTGATATTGTTATCTTTAAGATATAATTGTCACCTTATATGTAAAAGTGTAAAAAGAAATAAAAAGATCGAAGCAAATCAAAGCATTTGGCATATTTATGGTTAAAGAATATTAGGATAAAAGGATGCTAATTCTTACCAAAGTGATCCTAATATTTAATAAGAGAAGACGTAAAATAAAATTTGAAAAGCTTATTCTGTCAGGTATCAAGAACATTTATATTTAGGCAATTTTTAAATTTATTTATTGATTTATTTGTTTTTTGGGGCCACACCCCACAGAGCTCATGGGTTACTCCTGGCTCTCATCTCAGAAATCACTGCTGGCAGGCATAGGGGACCACATGGGACACTGGGATTTAAACCACCAAATGGTCCTGGGTGGGCCATTGTAAGGCAAATGTTGTATCACTGTGCTATCTTTCTGGCCCATATTTAAACAAAATTTAAATACTAATAACCAAGAGTAAACATACATTTCTTATTTGAAATTTGTGGCAAATAAATATCAGTAAATTACTGATAGTTAATATTATTGATAGTCAAAATTATTGATATTTTTAAGTTGAAATTTTTAATTGATAAAAAAAATAAGAATAGATTTACAACTCTGGACTGCATCTACCTTTGGGAAAATAAATATGATCTTATGGCACAAAGTATAACCCTTCTGGGGAAAATAAATACATCATATATAACAAAGTTAAAATCAAAGTAATTGAAAGATATAAATAAATATATGAATATATTATATGTTACTATACTTATATATAAACTAGACATAAGTATAAATGTTGGCTTCACTTGGTCTACCCTTAATAAATAGCATGATTTTTAAGCAGAAACTGTATTGTTATAAAAGTAAAATATAACTTTCATGTAAAAATATAACCTGCAAAAAGCTATATAATTTCTATGAATATGCACATGCTTATAAAAGATGATAGAATGTAAAGAAAACTAAGAATAAAGAAAACATGAAATATAAAGAATATATATAAAGAAAATTAGAAATAAATTTAATATATAAAAATACCTCTTATGAATTTACTTTGTATTTGGTTTACCAAGGTTTGATAACCGACACCCTATAAATTCACCCTAACACTTCCGGGAGTGACTTCAGAGCTTATAGCCCAGACTACATCATGTTCACTTACTGCAGTGACCTGTAAATGAAAATGAAACAAAAACAAACCAAATAAAATATCTAACAGAAAAAGAAAGGTTAAAATTTCAAGATTAGAGTGTTATGCATATTTTTTCATTAAAGTAATTAAATTTTAGTATACTGTATTTATAGATAGTTTAAGAAGTCATTATTAACATATTATAAAATATATATTGCATAATGAATGATATTCAGGAAAGCAAAATAAAACCAAAAACTATATTGAAATTCAGTACATTTTTAGAGGTATTTATTTTTCCTGTGAGTTAAATTATTTTTAGTTACTTTAATAAATATACCATATATGTTATTCACCAGTAGTAAAATCTTTCACAAAAATAAATGAATATATGGCTACATAGATATAAAACTCCTAATCCTCCATGAAAAGTTGTTTCCTATCAAGAAAAAGGCTACAGCAGTAATAGCTACAGCTCTTTATTAATTATATATATATATATATATATATATATATATATATATATATATATTTTTTTTTTTTTTTTGGGTGGCTTCAGCAGTAATGCTCAGGGGTTACTCCTGGCTATGCACCCAAAAATCTCCTGGCCTGGTGGACCATAGGGAGCAGCGGGGATCAAACCGAGGTTGGTCCTGGGTCAGCTACTTGCAAGGCAAACGCCCTACAGCTGCGCTATAGCTCAGGTCCCACATCTCTTTATTTTTGTTTCTTTTGTTTTGGGGCCACAACTGCCAGTTCTTAGGGCTTACCTCTGGTTCTGTGCTCAGGAATAATTCCTAGTGATATTTGGTAGAACCACTTCAAGTACCAGGGCAATTGCTTACGAGGCAAGCACCCTGCCCACTGTACTATCTCTTAAGCCTCCACCATCCAGGCTTTATTACATTAGAAACTAACAAACTAACAACATTAGAAACTTTACCATACCTTTGTCTTACTGCTAGGATTTAGCCTTCACGATGATCTGACCAATATAACTACCAAGAACTCATGTTTATAGTTCTCTTTTTTCAGGACTTCTTTGTTCGACTTTATTAGCATTGGTTCTTATTAAATTGTTATAATAATAACAATAAGAAACTGGAAATAATAAATTGCTAACAGACATTAACAAATAATCTGATACAGCTATTCCATATAGGTCAACTTCTCATGTTACTTACTAACCTGGCATCATCTCTCCGAGTTTCTTATGCTCTGAAATAACTGTCTCTGATTCAACAAGTTAATTAAGAAAATATACTCTGGACAGAATCACAGAGGGTATATTCAAGGCACTAAGACTGACTCAGATCAAGAAAAGCTAAAAACATTATGGGGGAGATAAACTAAAAATTTTTAACTAGCAGTATAAACATTAAAACTGCTAGAAACCATGCAACATCAATAATAACAGTAACGAAATATTAAAAACATTATAGAGAATCTCCCTGTGCCCACTATCACCACCCAATACACACACATATACACACACAGAAACCCTAATCTGATATTCTATATCATCTTGTTTCTCTCAATTTTAGTTTCATAAAGATTATTAGGTGTTTTAATTATTAAATTCAACTAAAAATACAAAACTATTAGGGTAAGTTAAATAAACTGGCTTGTCATCTTTCAGATTGAGAACTGAAATATAGTTAAATCTAGTACCCACATGAAATTATTTCCCCTATCACATTAAATAACCATTGAGTAGAAAAATATGATCCTTATATTCAAAGTCAGGTGACAGTTTTGTCAGCTCTTTTAAAGAAATGATTACATGTATAATCTATTTTTTAGAAAAGTTATTCATGATCTAATCTGAACTTTTCTGTTATAACTAATACATTTTTCTTCTATTCTACCACACTTACATCAAGTGTCAGAAATTACTGAAACTATTTTGGAGTATGTAAAACTACTCCTGGCACTGGGAGATCTGTGTAGTTCTTATGAAACAAGAAACAGGATAAGAAATACAGATAATTATATGCCTATAAAAATAATTATATATAAACTACTCTATCATGTGAAAATAAAAAAAGGATAAAGTGGTGAACATGGAAAAGGAACAAACTCACGTAATTGGCATCAGTTCATTGCAATCAATATATGAGGGA
The DNA here is from genome assembly GCA_004027635.1 of Crocidura indochinensis. Taxonomy (NCBI): domain Eukaryota; kingdom Metazoa; phylum Chordata; class Mammalia; order Eulipotyphla; family Soricidae; genus Crocidura; species Crocidura indochinensis. The sequence continues at coordinate 2,273 of PVKC010034039.1, read as the reverse complement.
ATATTCTTACTTTCCTTAACTCATGACAATAATAAAGATTCTAGACTAAATCAAAATAATAAATTGACCTAGTAAGGGAAAACAATGAAAAAGACTACAGTTTCTATCTTTAGTATTATATTTAAAATATGAATATTATAAAATAACTTGGCATAACTTAATTTGTATATCCCAGAACTGCAAGGAAAATGTTAAATGCACCTCATTCTTTTCTGTATTCTTCACTTCAATGTAATAGAAAGTAGCAGAGACAGATTGCTTAAATGCAAGAGATTGAAGGATCCTGCAGAAAATGAATTAAAGAAGCCTTGTGGAATATTTAAAGGTACTGGAGGGACCAAGAAGTAATTTTAATGGCAATCCCTCTGGTAATTCTTGGGCAAAAATAAAATCAGATGACTTAAATCCAAAATCTGCTTTTCAGGTGTGTGTGTGTGTGTGTGTGTATGTGTGTGTGTGTGTGTGTGTGTGTATGTATGTGTGTGAACATGCACGAGCATATTCTTATAAGTTATATTAAATAAATTATGTTAATGTAACTTTAATAAACCAAGTGTAAGTTTTATGACCTTTAAACCTCTTATGCAAAGAATAAAGTTTAATATACTCATTGTATGTTTCTGCTTCAATTACCAAAACTAATTTTATTTTTTTTTGTTTTGGGCCACACCCATTTGATGCTAAGGGGTTACTCCTGGCTATGCACTCAGAAATTGCCCCTGGCTTAGGGGGACCATATGGGACGCTGGGGTATGGAACAACCATCCGTCCTACACTAGTGCTTGCAAGGCAGACACCTTACCTCTAGCGCCACCTTCCGGGCCCCTTTTCTAGGGTTTTTGTTGTTGTTTTGTTTTGTTTTGTTTTTACTAATTTTTATTCTTAGTGAATTTTCTAGCTTTTCTTGGAATAATTAAGGTAAAATTAAGTGTTTTAATCTCTAGTTTTTTTTTTTCCTCAGTGGTTTCCTATTATTGGAAACTAAGGGGAATAAACTAGGCAAAATTGACCAAAATATAATTATCTCAACATCCTAGTCCCATTTTACCAGTCCATTTAAACTCACTAAGAACTCATATAAACTCAATGAGTAGTGTTTACCAAATGTCCTTAGTCAAAAGGATATAAAAGAATAAAGATTTTGTCTAGAATCCTGTATAAGGAAATCCCTCCCATAACCTGGTAATTTTCCTGTCTTCTTTCCCATTCCTTGCCTGCTCTTAAAAATCTTTTCTGAATTCAGCCTAGCCAAAAAAGTAAAAGTAAATAAAAGCACCTTGCTTTTACTTTTAACTCTTTGAATGCCAGAACCCTAGAGCCTTGGTCTCTTAAAACACAATTATTTCTAAAGAATTAGCATCCTTTTTAATAGTCTTCTTACTTTTTTTTCTTTCGTTTTGTTGCAGACAGATGATCTGTGGGGAGCAAGAGAAGCAAATTAAGACTTTTTAGGAACATTTTTTAAAGGATTGGATAGCCCTGAAGGTATTCCTTTGAAATACTGAGCTCTTTGTAGATGGAAAAAGTAAGCCAGAGGCAGAAACTGAGGCACCACTCACAAAAGGACTGACCCCTCACAAACAAAGAAGCTTCAGGAGAATTTAAATATCATGATAAGAATATGAAAGGACCATCTAGATTCTAAAGTTTTATCCCAGTGACAAAGAGATTAAGTTTTTTGCAGGCAGAGAATTACTGGCCTTGGCCATTTGCAAGAAGTCAATTTTGTACAAAAAATTGATTGGGCTCACTATCCATCCCAGATCTAGACCTGAGATGTGGACATTCCATATTTTACCCCCTTCCGGGTAGTATTTTTTTTCCTTGAGCACATATCCTTTTTATTTCCTTCTCTCCACTTTCTCTAAGTAAATTTCTTTGAATAACGTTAATTTACTGCACTATTTTGCCTTCTGAAATGATTTTCTAAGAGGGAGGACAGTGTTCCTGTAGGGTTCCAGAGTAGAAAGACAAGACCACACTACTGGAATAAAGTTTTTAACATTTAATCCATCTGCCAACAAGACTCTCCACCCTGGCCAGCCAGGTAACATCCCCTGAAGGAGATGATCTCCCCCAAGGTCATGGTGAGGATTATATTGGAAAGGGATATCGGTAGGTTCCAGCTTTCTGATGACCCTTAAACTGATTGATTCTTGTCTAGGGGTATCTTCCTACTACTCCCTTGTCCTTCCCTGGTACAGCCAGGTAGACTGAGGTGGGTTTATGGAAATAGGCTCACAACATGTGGTCCTTATAAAATGGTGTTTCTC
>PVKC010034038.1:0-13819 GCA_004027635.1 Crocidura indochinensis | reverse complement strand
GGCTACAAAATCAACACACAGAAATCAATGGCCTTTCTATACACCAATAGTAATAAGGAAGAAATGGACATTAAGCAAACAACCCCATTTACAATAGTGCCACACAAACTCAAATATCTTGGAATCAACTTGACTAAAAATGTGAAGGACCTATACAAAGAAAACTATAAAACTCTGCTCCAGGAAATAAGAGAGGATAGGCAGAAATGGAAACATATACTCTACTCATGGATTGGCAGGATTAACATCATCAAAATGGCAATACTACCCAAGGCATTATACAGATTTAATGCGATCCCTCTAAAGATACCCACGACATTCTTCAAAGAAGTGCATCAGGCACTTTTGAAGTTCATTTGGAACAATAAGCACCCTTGAATAGCGAAAGCAATCATTGGGAAAAAGAACATGGGAGGAATTACTTTCCCCAATTTCAAGCTTTACTACAAAGCAACAGTGATCAAAACAGCATGGTATTGGCATATGGACAGACCCTCAGATCAGTGGAATAGGCTTGCATACTCAGAAAGTGTTCCCCAGACATACAGTCACCTAATTTTTGATAAAGGAGCAAGAAATCCTAAATGGAGCAAAGAAAGCCTCTTCAACAAGTGGTGTTGGCACAACTGGCGAGCCACTTGCAAAAACTTGAACTTAGACCCCCCAGCAAACATCATGTACGAAGATGAAATCCAAATGAATGAAAGATCTTGATATCAGACCTGAAAACATAAAATACATAGAACAACACGTAGGCAAAACACTCCAGGACATTTAGACTACAATCATATTCAAGGAGGAAAATGCACTCTCCAAGCAGGTGAAAGCAGATATTAACAGGTGGGAGTATATTAAGCTGAGAAGCTTCTGCACCTCAAAGGAAATAGCGCCCAGGATACAAGAGCCTCCCACTGAGTGGGAGAAATTATTCACCCAATACCCATAAGATAAGGGGCTAATTTCCAAAATATACAAGGCACTGACAGAACTTTACAAGAAAAAAAAACATCTAATCCCATCAAAATATGGGGAGAAGTAATGGACAGAAACTTTGACAAAGATGAAATACGAATGGCAAATAGACATATGAAAAAATGCTCCACATCACTAATCATCAGGGAGATGCAAATCAAAACAACTATGAGGTACCACCTCACACCACAGAGAATGGCACACATCACAAAGAACGAGAACAAACAGTGTTGGCGCGGATGTGGAGAGAAAGGAACTCTTATCCACTGCTGGTGGGAATGCCATCTAGTTCAACCTTTATGGAAAGCGATATGGAGATTCCTCCAGAAAATGGAAATCGAGCTCCCATACGATCCAGCTATACCACTCCTAGGAATATACCCTAGGAACACAAAAATACAATACAAAAACCCCTTCCTTACACCTATCTTCATTGCAGCACTATTTACCATAGCAAGTCTCTGGAAACAATCTAGATGCCCTTCAACAGACGAATGGCTAATGAAACTGTGGTTCATATACACAATGGAATACTATGCAGCTGTCAGAAGAGATGAAGTCATGAAATTTTCCTACACATGGATGCACATGGAATCTCTCATGCTGAGTGAAATAAGTCAGAAAGAGAGAGAAAAACGCAGAATGGTCTCATTCATCTATGGGTTTTAAGAAAAATGAAAGACATTCTTGCAATAATAATAATTTTCAGACACAAAAGAGAAGAGAGCTGGAAGTTCCAGCTCACCTCATGAAGCTCACCACAAATAGTGATGAGTTTAATTAGAGAAATTACTGCACTTTGAACTGTCCTCTTAATGAGACTATATGATTGAAATGGAGAGCCTGTGCAGAGTACAGGCATGGGGTGGGTGGGAGGTGGGAGATTTGGGACAATGGTGATGGGAACGTTGCACTGGTGATGGGTGGTGTTCTTTACGTGACTGAAACCCAAACACAATTATGTATGTAATCAAGGTGTTAAAAAAAATAAGAAAATAACCCCATTTAAATAGTGTCACACAAACTCAAATATCTTGGAATCACTTGACTAAAAATGTGAAGGACCTATACAAAGAAAACTATAAAACTCTGCTCCAAGAAATAAGAGAGGACACACAGAAATGGAAACACATACCCTGCTCATGGCTCAGCAGGATTAACATAATCAAAATGGCATTATTCCCCAAGGCACTGTAGAGGTTTAATGTGGTCCCTCTAAAGATACCCGTGATATTCTTCAAAGAAGTGGTTCAGGCACTTTTGAAATTCATATGGAACAATAAACACCGTAGAATAGCTAAAACAATCATTGGGAAAAAGAATATGGGAAAAGTACTTTCCCCAGCTTTAAACTTTACTACAAAGCAATAGTTATCAAAACTGCATGGTATTGGAATAAAGACAGGTCCTCACATCAGTGAAATAGGCTTGAATACTCAGAAAGTGTTCCCCAGAGATACATTCATCTAATTTTTGATAAAGGAGCAAGAAATCCTAAATGGAGCAAAGAAAGCCTCTTCAACAAGTGGTGTTGGCACAACTGGCTAGCCACTTGCAATAAATTGAACTTAGACCTCCAGCTAACATCATGTAAAAAGTTAAAATCCAAATGGATGAAATACCTTGATATCAGACGTAAAACCATAAGATATATAAACAACACATAGGCAAAACACTCCAGGACATTGAGACTACAGTCATATTAAAGGAGGAAACTGCACTCTCCAAACAAGTGAAAGCAGATATTAACAGATGGGAATATGTAAGCTGAGAAGTTTCTGCATCTTAAACGATTTAGCGCCCAGGATACAAGAGCCCCCACTGAGTGGGAGAAACTATTCACCCAATACCCATCAGATAAGGGGCCAATCTCCAAAATATACAAGGCGCTGACAGAACTTTACAAGAAAAAACATCTAATCCCATCAAAAAACGGGGAGAAGAAATGGACAGACACTTTGACAAAGAAGAAATACAAATGGCCAAAAGGCACATGAAAAATTGCTTCACATCATTCATCATCAGGGAGATCCAAATCAAAACAACTACGAGGTACCACCTCACACCACAGAGATTGGCACACAACACAAAGAATGGGAACAAACAGTGTTGTCTGGTATGTGGAGAGAAAGGAACTCTTATCCACTGCTGATGGGAATGCCATCTAGTTCAACCTTTATGGAAAGCGATATTGAGATTTCTCCAAAAACTGGAAATCGAGCTCCCATACAACCCAGCTATACCACTCCTAGGAATATACCCTAGGAACACAAAAATACAATACAAAAACCCCTTCCTTACACCTATATTCATCGCAGCACTGTTTACCATAGCAAGACTCTGGAAACAACCAAGATGCCCTTCAACAGACGAATGGGTAAAGAAACAGTGGTACATATACACTATGGAATATTATGCAGTTGTCAGGAGAGATGAAATCATGAAATTTTCCTATACATGGATGTACATGGAATCTATTATGCTGACTGAAATAAGTCAGAAAGAGAGAGAAATGCATAATGGTCTCACTCATCTATGGGTTTTAAGAAAGTTGAAAGACATTCTTGCAATAATAATTTTCAGACACAAAAGAGAAAAAAGCTGCAAGTTCCAGTCACCTCATGATGCTCACCACAAAGAGTGAAGAGTTCAGCTAGAGAAATAACTACATTTTTAACTGTCCTACTAATGAGAATGTATGAGGGAAAGAAAAAGTCTGTCTAGAGTACAGGTGTGGCTGGGTGGGGAGGAGGGACATTTGGGGCATTGGTGATGAGAATGTTGGACTGGTGATGGGTCGTATTCTTTACATGACTGAAACCCAAACACAATCATGTATGTAATCAAGGTTTTTAAATAAAATAAAATACAATAAAAAGAAAAAAAGAAATTCAAGGGCTTTTTTGTTACAAAGAGAATGAGCAGGAATTAATCAATGAGGTCAAATGCAGAGCTTAATCATTGATTCCATCTTAGATAAACAAAGCAATACTCTAGCCATTCATAGAACTTTGTGGATTTTGAATTTCTCAAGGGATAAGGAAGAATATATCATGGTGTTACTCTGAAAAATAAATATAAAATAAAGATATTATTAAAAATATAAAAATTAATAAAGAAAAAGAAATATGAGAAATGATTTAATGATAGGCATGATCAACTCTTGACAAATATGTTAATGGGTAATTCCTGGCTCTACCACTTCAATCATATCTATAAATGTATATAGTATATTTAAAATATTATAAATTTGCATTATATACAATGGTACAATTTCACATAGTTATGTTGAATCACCTTTATTTGTATTTATAAAGCTCAGGTAACAGTACCTAAATAGCATTAGACACATGTGTGTTTACAAAATTCTAAATAAAACCAAAGCAGAGACTAGTTCTATTCTTTGAATGCAGTAGAAGATCCTATAGAACCTGTCTTGATGTTCACAATTTGTGTCTCAGGAGAGTACTCTGATACAAATTCTTCACATTCTGTTAGAGTAACTAATCCATAGCCAAAGCTTATTCACTTCAACGTGACTTGATGGCTGTTGATCAGTAGACACTATTCTTTTTTCACAACATTGTTTTACTCTGATTTCTAGGAAAAGGCACTAATTTCAGCAAATTGCACTCAAGTTACTGATGAAATAAGATTCTATAAATCAGGCACATTTATAAGATATTAAAAAACCTCTTGTACCAGAGGCTAGGTTTTAATTACTATTCCTTTTAGTACTTATTATATATATCATAAAATATATATACATTATATAATGAAAGCTACTCTCTTGATTGTTTAACAAGTTTTGAAAAGTTGATCTTCAAAGCTGAAGCTGGTGGTAAAATGATTTCTTGAGGGTATATGCTGCCCTTAATTAATCTAAATGCATCTTTGAGAATCTTTTTATTTTCCTTTGTACAGTTATTTTATTTTATTTTTCTAATTTATTTTATTTTATTTTATTTTAACACCTTGATTACATACATAAATGTGTTTGGGTTTCAGTCATGTAAAGAACACCACCCATCACCAGTGCAACGTTTCCATCACCATTGTCCCAAGTATTTTAAAAATTAGAGTTACCATCCTAGATATACCAGTTTCTCAGATTTTGCATGTATAGTAGTGAAAAATTCACTTTATTTCTCTTGCATCTAGTTTCCTAATCTTCAAAGTAAAGAAAAAAACTACAGTATTAAATATGCAGATTATATGTAATATTTAAATGCATGTTCAAAGAAAGTAATTAGGACAGTATCTGACACACAAGAAACGCTTAAGAAATGTTAGCTTTCACTCTCAGTTTAACATAATGTGCTAAATTTATATTTTTTATGATTCAAGAGATGTGACTTAGAATATAGCCATGACCTCCCAAGGTACAGCTGTTGCATATTTATAATTAGAAAATAAAAAATTAAATATAAAATTCTTTTAAGAGAAATATTTAGAATCCAGATATTTATTTTATTTAGTTGCCTCAACCTCTTTCCAAAATATATATTGCAAAAGTAAAAAAAATAAGTTAAAAAAGCAGCATTTACCTAGAAAATGAAAAGACAGGTTAATAGATAGTCAATGTGCTTTAAACATGTTTTTAAGCATATGATATTAACATTTTATGAAAGTTAAAAAAAATAAAAGTAACTCAGACTTAGCATTTCTCATTATGAGAAAATTTCTGCATTTGAATTATATGACATTTAGTGACATATGGCAAAAAAATTGGGGTTAAGCCCATATTCCTCTTAATGACTCATGTATTTTCTAGAAGAAAAAAGCTGTCATATAAACCAAGATAAGCCTACTGAGAAAATGAAAGAAAAGAGAAATGGAACTATGTTTGTAGAATTAGAAACCTTTCTAGGGGTCTACTTCTATAGTTTCATCAATCACTAACCTGAGCCTCTTTGCATTAGCATTACTTTAAAATAGTTTTAATTAGCAAAGGATGGATACGTGCTATAGAAAAAGATGTTTAAAGAGCTTAATGATAATAAGCAACCATACACACATATTATCAAGGTTATTAGCATATTAAATAAATAATTTTTATTTTAATTGGTATTAAACTCAGAATTCCCTAATACAACTGAGATTTGCTGGGAGTTACCCTCTATTTTTTCAGTCTTCTACTCAGTTCAAGAGCAATTGCTATCTTGATATTTGCATCTATCTTCCACACTTAATGAGAATACTTTTATTCCATCAGGAGGATAGTTTTTAGTTCCACTTGAAGTATTTGTATATATTATTTTGTAGTGTACTATCACATTTTTAAATTAAATGTTATACCATGAGATCTATTAATGCAGGAAAAATCACATAAAATTACCAAAAATCAATAAATTTTAACCTGTAAAAATTGAATAAAGAGCATTGTCAGTCAGTTAACTTTTATATTATAAAACCCAATGTTTTTAAAAACTGATTGTGATGTTCAATACTATACTTCTATTAAAGAATACAATTGAGATTTGATTTGCTGTCTTGAACATTCAAATTACTTAATTTTATATTTTTCCTTTACAGAATTTCTCAGTCTCTAAAGTATAATCTCCAATTGTTACATATTTTAATTTGATGATATACATTTTATGGACATTAAGACAATTAGCACAATTTCTGTCAAGATTAAAGATCTGGAATTTTATTCTATTTGTCAGCTAACAGATGAGTCAGTCATATTTAACAACTTAAGAGAATATGAGATATTAATGTCATAGTCAAAGAATTTTATTATTAATAGGATAATCACAATAATAATGATAATAATAAGATAAGATTTAGTATATTTGCATCACTCCTGCTTACCTCTTAGCTTTAGTGGGACTAATCTGTAGGAATCTCAGGTGAACATTATATAAAAAGTTGATGTTAATAAAACCGTAAAAAATCATGCTTCTTAGAACCCTGAAAGATTCATAATTACTCTAAAAGAAACTTGTATGATCTTTGCTGAAAAGGTGAGATACCATAATTTTTTGCATTAGACAGGAAACAAGACTGCCCTCTGCAGACAAATACTTCCAGGTTTGTTCATCTTATAAAGATCCTAGAAAGTTTAATTTAGAAATGGATACCCTGTGTATTTCTTGTAAGATAATTTTAGAATCTAGAAAATTTATTGATAATTATGTTTCAATAATCTTGAATTCATATATGGAAATTTCATCTTATGATTATGTAGCTCTTCCAAATGAAAAAAAATTCCAGACAATAGTACAGTTAGTTCCTATTTTTTGTATGTGCCATTCTCATTGATGTAAGATTATGTCTGATTGATTGTTGTAATGAGTTGGATTTCCTTAGAGATAAGTGATCTGAGCACCTTTTCTTGTTCCTATTGATGAGCTTCTTATCTCCCTATGAAAAGTGTCTGTTCATCACCTTTGCCCATTTTTGTTTTTTGGTTTTTGAGTCCCATCCGACAGCGCTTAGGGATTACTCCTGGCTCTATGCTCAGAAATCGCTCCTGGCAGGCTCAGGGAACCATATGGGATGCCGGGATTCAAACCACCATCCTTCTGCTAAGAAATAGCTCCTGGCAGGCACGCGGGACTATATGTGACGCCAACCACCTTAGGTCCTGGATAAGCTGCTTGCAAGGCAAACGCCACTGTGCTATCACTCTGCCCCCCCCTTATCAAAAATTAACTGTTCATATATATTTAGTATTTGATTCTACCCATTGAGCAGAAAGCCTATCTTTATTCTAGTACCAGGAAGTTTTAATTATTAGATGTTCATAATACTTTATTACTGACTTTCCTAGATCCTTAAAGAATGTTGTTTGAATGGTCATAGGATGGACATTTTAACAATATTGATTCTTCCAATTCTGAGCATAGACTAATTTTCCTTCTATCTCTTTTTTAAGTAATTTAAAGTTTTAGTATAGCTCTCCTACATCTTGATGTTATTGATACTATTTTATTTTTTAATTGGTACTATTTAAATGGAGAAGACTCCTTGATATATTTCTCTTATGTTTCACTTTTATATCAGAATGCAATCAATCTTTATATATTAACTTTGAAGTCTGCTAATTTGCCATATTGATTTAATGTTTCTGAGTTTTATTGTAAATTCTTTAGGATCTTCTATGCATATTATCATGTCTTCTGATTATAATAATAATCTTACTTCTTTCCCAACTTGGATCCATTTGACTTAATTTCTTGTCCGATTGCTGTAGCAAGAACTTCTAGTACTATATTCATCAAAGTGGAGGCAGTGAACATCCTTGCTTTGTGCCTGATCTTAGAGGAAATGGCGTTAGTTTTCAACATTAAGAATGATTTAAGCACAAGGTTACAAGGTTGTTCATTACACAGTTGTTTTCCCCACAGATAAAATTGTGTATGATTGAGTTATAGTCATACAATATACAACAATTTTTACTGTATACATTTCCCATACCAGTGTCCCCAGCTTCCTTCTCATTCTTACCATCTTGCCTTCCTGCCATTTTATCTTTTACTTTCTTCCTTTCTTTTCTGTATGACACTATGGTTTTTCACTTTTGCTAATTATGGGGTTCCAACTAATAGCACTTATCCTAGTACCCAGTTCTTGTCCAAAGTCATCAGTTCCAATCATCACTGTCTCTACGGACAATTTACTGCCCTTTATGCTTTCACCACTTTTTGTGGTAAGCTTCATACCATGGACTGGTCCTTCTGATCTTCATCTCTATTTTCTCTTGTATTATTTCCATAATATCTATAATTTTTATTAAACCCCCAAATGCTGAGATTTTCTATGTCTTTCCCTTGCCATTTGAGTAGGCATAAAAATATACATATATATCTATGTATAAGCAAAATTCATGATATGATTTTCCCCCAAAAGCTCCATAGTATTTATTTGTGTACATGTACCATGGTTTCTTTAGTCAGTCACCTGCTCTTGGGCACTTGGTTGTTTCCATATTTTGGATATTGTAAATAATGCCACAACAAACATAAGAATGCAGAGTTTTTCTGCATGGTATTTTTGGGTTCTGAGTCTATATCTCTAAGAATGGTATTGCTGGATCATAAGGAGGTTCAATTTTTAATTTTATTGAGGAATGCCATATTGTTTTCCAAAAATCCGCAAATCTACCATCCCATCAGCATGAATAAGAGTTCCCTTTTCTCAGCTTTCATGCCAGCTCTGATTATTCTTGTGTGTGTGTGTGTGTGTGTGTGTGTGTGTGTGTGTGTGTGTGAGTGCTATGTGCCAGTCTCTCTTGTGTGAGTTCTGATTGTTGTTTTAATTTACATCTTCCTGATGGCTAGTGACATGAAGCATTTTTTCATGTAACCTTTGGTCTTCTGTATTTCTTCTTTAAGAAAATGTCTGTTCATTTATTTTCCCCATTTTTGGATGGCTTAGTTGTTTTATTCTAAGTTCTATAAGTGCCTTGAATATCTTAGATATTAACCCCTTATCTGATGGTTATTGCATTAAGAATTTCTTTTTTTTTTTTTTTGGTTTTTGGGTCACACCCGGCAGTGCTCAGGGGTTACTCCTGGCTCCATGCTCAGAAATTGCTCCTGTCAGGCATGGGGGATCATATGGGGCACCGGGATTCGAACCGATGACCTTTTGCATGAAAGGCAAACACCTTACCTCCATGCTATCTCCCGGGCCCCAACATTAAGAATTTCTAATTGTGATGGGTGGTGTTCTTTACATGACTGAAACCCAAACACAATCATGTATGTAATCAAGGTGTCTAAATAAAATATTAAAAAATTATAAAAAAAGAAAGTATAATATTTTAACCTTGCAGGAAAGCATTCGTAGGTGGTCTCTCACATGTAAAATTCATGCTCTAATACATCCCTGTAGTATTCAATAAACACATACAAAAAAAAAAAAGAATTTCTAATTGTGTAGGTAGTAGCTGTATCCTAGGAACTGTTTTTTTTTAAGTCTAGAAGCTTCTAAGTTTAATGTACCTAGCCCCATTTGTTATCTCTGCTTCCACTTTCTTGGACATTGATGTTTCATCTTTGAAGATGATTTTAGTTTCATTGCCATGAATTGTTATGCCTCTGTTTTTCTTTATGGTTTCAGGTCTGATATCAAGGTCTTTAATTCATTTTGATTTGAAATTTTATTCCCACTAATTTTCAGGTGCCTTGACAAAATTCAGATTTACACATAAATTTCTGTGATAGATAAGTCAGATCAGTTGTGCTTAATTAAAAATCATATCAGCAAATACCATATGTACTTGTAAGAAATAGAGCAGGCCCAGAGTAGTCAGAAAAAGACAACTACTTGGATGCCAAAGTCCGAGGTCTTAGGGAAATAAAATTCACTCTCACCTGGTTTGGGACTCTAATTATTAATAAAAGAAAATAGAATTCTACTGATTGTGTTGTCTAATCTATAATATTTTCTTATGCAACATGATAGACTTAATGCTACTTTTAAATGTATTTTATGTATGTTGTATAAATGGCCTGTGAGGAGAAGCACCAATCAACATCCTGAATAAATAAAGTTCTCTGATGTGCATAACAACTCCTTCATTACTTTTTGTTATTGTTTTTGCTGCAGTACCCAAGAATCACATATGCTGTGCAATTTCCCTGCACCTTAATAGTCTCCATATCCTCTTCATATATTTCCATGATGTGTGCCATGTTAAGTTAGTCAAAAAAGAGTTTTTTAATAATATCTTATTTAAACATCATGATTACAAACATGATCAGAGATGGTTTTCACTCATAACAAGAACACCCCCCTTCACCTTACAGCCTTCCCATCACCAATGTCCCCATATTTTCCCCTTTCACCCGCCACCTATATTCCAGAAAAGCTTTCTACATCCCTCACTAACTGACATTGTTATGATAATTCTCAGTGTAATTATTTATCTAACTGCACTCACCACTCAGAAGAGAGTTTTATATACTGTGTTGTAACAGTGAACTTACCCTTAGATTATTCTATACTCACTCATTTAAATCTTCTGATTCTTACTTTTTTTCTTTTTCTAGAAGGAAATTTCTAGCTTTGGCAACTATTCTGACAGAGGAGGGAGGAGTGTGACTTCATTAGTGGCAGGTGGAAGTAGACAGATGCACAAGTAACCCTGCTTGGCTTCTACACTCAAAGTGAAAACGTTAAATTATTGCTGATGAGAGTCTTGGCTTTCTATAGCATTTCCACTGACACTGTTATGACATCTTTATTATTTTAGGGCAATAGTTAAATTATGGTTATTCATTAAATCTCTTGTGGCACCTCCCAAAGAAAAATGGAAGAAATATCTTGTCAGAGTCAGAGAAGATGGAAAGCAAGAAGCTCTTGCTCTCTGTGTGGTCTCCTATGACAGTGCAGATGGAGGAAGACCTGGCTCTTGATCTATATGACTAAGCTTTCTCTGACTCTATTCCAGCAGTACTGTTAAGTATATTTTGTTCCAGATATGCTAGCATGAGTTTGGTGAGCTCAAAATTTTGTCTAAGAGTTTCTTTCTTTTTAAAGTAATCATTTTATCATTTGTTGACTAGAGAGCTTCCATGACCTAGAGACTACAGTTTCTGTAAGTCTTAATTCTCTGTTCTAATTTTCTTTTTAATAGATATCTGCTGAAAGCCAATTAAACTAAATCAAATTCATTTATTCAACAAATACAATTTCTCCCTGTTTCTAAAAATATTAAAATTACATTGCATTATGAAATTATAAAAAATCTTAGGTATACATCAATATAAATCACTATGGGAATAAACTGCATTAAGTTCACTGCTAAAACTTTATTTTTATCCTTCCCTAGGAACTAGGTATAGAACCAGGTATGGTCATTATGTTGAAATTCAAATACCATGTAGGTATTTGGATTTGAAGTACTAACTATGTTAATCTATTCAATACATCACCAAACATACAGTCATTTTGTTTTGTTTTGCTGTTGAGCTACATTAAGCAAGGTGCAGGGCTTTCTCCTGGCTCTGTGCTGAGGTAATTTATGGTTGGTTTAAGATTATATGAGGTAACTATTATCAAAACCAGATCAGCCATGTGCAAGGCAACACCCTAATTTTCAGATACCATAATGTCTTTGATCTAGCTGTTTTTCTTGGAATATGAGATCATTTAATTTCCCCACCTACCTTCATACCTCCATAATTTTTGTGTTGACAGAGAGAAAATAATAAAATCTCTGCCATTATTATTTGGTGATTGTGATCATTGGTCCCTCTGTCCAGCTAAATGGTGTCTATTAACAGAAATACCTATTTTTGACCTCTAGGTCACACTGTTCTGATCATTTTCTCTAACCAGGTCATTCTGTACTTCAGATAAACCAGTCTATTGTAAAGGGACTTGTGTGGCCATCTCAGATTTTTTTCAGGTAATCCATTTGAAATGCTCTTCTGAAGAAAATTCGAAAATACTACAGTGACCCAGAAAGTGATCAGATATCTAGTCATCCAGCATTTAGTGTTGGTTCATTTGAGGCTGCCAAGAGCAGTTAAAAAAAATAAGAACTAGTAGTTCAGCAATTTGGAGCATGAAACCAGTTCTTCACTTCAGGAACTTCCTGCAGAAGACCTTTACATCGAAATATGTATTCAACACAATTTAATCTGGACAAGATTACTTACTGGTTCACAATTTAAAATACATATTGTGGTTGAATGCTTATAATAACAAGACATATCAATAAATGTATAACATCCAAGAGACTCACAAAAACATTTTATTCTATTGCTGAGTAATAAAGAAATAGTTGAATCTTATTTGATTGGTCTGGTAAGAACCCCAAATGACTACTTGATATAAAAATGAAATTATCCCTCTTCATAAGAGATTATGCAGCACCATAATTTAAGTTAAATAGACACTAATTTTTATTTAGACAGAACTGAATTTTTATTATTTTATTTTTATTTTATATTTTAATTTTTTTATATTTTATTTAAACACCATGATTATTGCATACATGATTGTATTGGGGTTTCCATCATGTAAGGAACACCACCCATCACCAGTGCAATATTCCTATCACCATTGTCCCAAATCTCCCTCCTCCCCACCCAAGCCCCGCCTGTACTATAGACAGGCTCTCCATTTCCCTCATACATTCTCATTATTAGGACAGTTCAAAATGTAGTTATTTCTCTAACTAAGCTCATCACTCTTTGTGGTGAGCTTCATGAGGTGAGCTGAACTTCTAGCTCTTTTCACTTTTATGTCTAAAAATTATTATTGCAAGAATGTCTTTCATTTTTATTAAAACCCATAGATGAGTGATACCATTCTGCGTTTCTCTCTCTCTCCCTCTCTCTCTCTCTGACTTATTTCACTCAGCATAATAGATTCCATGTACATCCATGTATAGAAAAATGTCATGGCTTCATCTCTCCTGACAGCTGCATAGTATTCCATTGTGTATATGTACCACAGTATCTTTAACCATTCGTCTGTTGAAGGGCATCTTGGCTGTTTCCAGAGCCTGGCTATGGTAAATAGTGCTGGGATGAATATGGGTGTAAGGAAGGAATTTTTGTATTGTATTTTTGTGTTCCTAGGGTATATTCCTAGGAGTGGTATAGCTGGATCGTATGGGAGCTCAATTTCTAGTTTCTGGAGGAATTTCCATATCGCTTTCCATAAAGGTTGAACTACACGGCATTCCCACAAGCAGTGGATAAGAGTTCCTTTCTCTCCACATCCCCGCCAACACTGTTTGTTCTTGTTCTTTGTGATGTGTGCCATTCTCTGTGGTGTGAGGTGGTACCTCATAGTTGTTTTGATTTGCATCTCCCTGATGATTAGTGATGTGGAGCATTTTTTCATATGTCTTTTTGCCATTCGTATTTCTTTTTTTTTT
>PVKC010034037.1:0-13800 GCA_004027635.1 Crocidura indochinensis | reverse complement strand
TGGGTGGATCATATAGAATGCCAGGGATTGAGTTGGTTCTGTCCTGGGTCATAAGTGTGCAAGGCAAACATCCTACCACTGTGCTATCGCACTGGCCCAGAACCCAAAGTTTAGCCCTCAAAGGTAACCAACATTCCCCCCAATATCAATGGGTGTACCCACAAACAACAACAAATATAACAGAAAAGTGTCACAAATATAGTATGACTGTTTTGCCAGCAAAACAGATCTTTGACTTGCACATAGCCAAACCAGATTCAATTTCCTGAGCCACATATGGTCTTACACTGCCACGAATAATGGAACATGTGTTGAGCGCAGCCAGGTATGGCCTCCAAATAAACAAATAATAGATTGGCATAACTGTAAAACGATCGGCTTCTTAAACCAATTTTTAAAAATCTCTACAAACACAGATCATCATGTTTTCTTAGAGAACATTGCAATTCTTAAACTACTTTAAACACCATGTTTAAAATGTTCGTCATACAATTGAATTATTATCACAGTACAAAGTTTTTCATGCTTGAGTTTCGGTAATATGATGTACAAAACCATTTACCAGTGCACATTTCCAACCAACAATGTCCCCAATTTTCATCCTGCCCAAATCCTCACCCCTGCCTGCCTCTGTGGCAAACATGTTTCTTCTCTTCCTATCTCTCCTTTTTTTTTCTTTTAAACATTGATATGCAATATTGTTACTGACAGGGTATCATGCATATCACTTTATCTCTTTTCAGTCCCAGTTTTTCTCCAGAGTGATTATTTCCAACTATCATTTTCGTAGTAGTCCCTTCTCTGTCCAAACTGCACTCCCCCGCTATTTATGGCAAGCTTCCTTCCATGGACAGGTCCTCCTGGATCTCATCTCTATTGTCTCTAGATAATATTACAATATTATCTTATATTTTATATTCAATAAATAAGTGTTATTATTCTATATCTATAACATCTCTCTGACTCATTTCACTCAGCATACTACTCCCTGTATCCTCGTGTATAAGCAAATTTCATGACTCCATTTTTCCTAACAGCTGTATTACTATATCCCATTGTGTATTACTGTATACCCATTGTGTAGATGTACCAAGTTCTTTATCCACTCATCTATTCTCCATCACTTGGCTTGTTTTCAGATTCCAGCTATTGTAAATAGTGCTGTGATGAAAAAAGGAATGAATAGAACTTTCTGCACTGTGAATTTGGACACCTAGATTATAGTTCTCAGAGTGGTATTGCTGGATCATATGAAAGCATAATTTCTGAGTCTTTTGAGGAATAACCATATTGCTTTTGCAAAAAGGCTGAACCAGTTGATTACCATTAATGATAGAGGGTCTCTTTCTCCCATATCCATGTCAGCACTGGTTTTTTTGTTCTTATTAATGTGTTCTAGTGTCTATGTAGTGAGATAATATCTCAATATTGTTATAGCTGCCCTGATGATTAATGATGTAAGGCATTTTTGTTTCATGTGCATTTTTGTCATCTGTATTCGTTCTTTGAAGAAATGTCTTTTCATTATTTATTTCCATTTTTGGATGGAGTTAGATGCTTTTCTTGCTAAACTCTGCCAGCGTTTGATATATCTTAGATATGAACACCTTATCAGATGTATATTGGGCGAATACTGCAACTTGTATGCTTGCCCTCATATTTTGGACACAGTGATCACTGATGTTCCCAATATCACTTTGATTTTTCTGATTCAAGATATGTGATTTAAGGAATATCATTTAGCAATACTTGAGAGGTTTTTAGGGTCAAGAAAAATGTTGCAGCACAGTATCCAATTTAAAGGGGAGTTATAACTTTGCAGCTAAACTTGAGTCATGGCAATGCTTTAGTGCCTTTTAAGGGTATCTACATGTAGTTCATTCACCCAGAAAATTACACTTTAAAAGCTGGACTAAATATATACCCACCAGAACAACTTAAACCACAAAACAGAACAAGATCATCAGTAGTATTCTAAGCATAGCATCAGCACTGTGCTCTTAAGTCTTATTATCTCTCTCATGTTTGGCAGGGAGGAGTTGAGTTCAGTTCTGGCATAGCTTCCAAAATTTGTCTTTCTTACTCACAGAGCTGATATACTATTTATTTCCTAGGACCCTGATGCAAACATGAAAGTTAGGACCTAACATCCTTAACTATATATCCTAAGATGTATGGCCCACTCCAAACTGATTCTCTGCTCTATGCTGAATTTAGATTCTAAATTTTTGCTGAGGTGAATGGATCTTATGCTTTCCTAGAAGAGATGCTGAATTGAACCAGCCTTGATATCTCTCTCCAGCTGATGACTGACCAATATATGAACCTCATTGGGTATCTCTTGATACAAAAGTAAGGAGGTACTTACACAGCTATTCCTGCATCAACCCTTCCTGGTCTAAACCTGAGTATTATGACAGGATCCAGGGTTTCTAGTTTGGATCTGTTATATAAGCAAATGAAACTTGCAGGCTTTTGTGGAGAGGTAGATGTGCAAGGAATGAGAAAATTGTTTTTTCCTAAAAATAGCTGCATCACTGTTTCAGTTTCAAATGTTCTTCCATTACTTTTCAACCAAGAGGTAAAATCCATTTTCCTCTCCTTGAAACTGAGTAAGCCTATATAACTGGAATATTGTAGAAGGAACTGCCTGGTCAACTGTCATGAAATGGTTTGAAAATGCCTATGGTTTCATCTGACTATGTTGGGATGCTCTGCTGCTCTAGAAATCTACCTACCATTTGGAATGCATGTCCAGGCTATATACAGAGGACTACATAGATGTCCTAGTTAGTAGGGTTTTAGCACTCACACAATAGCAATTATAAATAAACAAGCATATGAGTGGCTGAACTTTCAGGTGATCCTATTCTCTAGTTGTTAACCATTCCTAGTTCCTGAGTTCTTCATCTGAAGTCCCAGACAGGGTGGAGGTGCAGGCAAAACTTCTCAGGGCTAATCTCTGAGTTCCTGACCCAAAGCATCCATGTGAACAATATATTATTCTTTAATACCACTAAAGTTTGTGACTTTTTAACAAAATAAAATATCACCACAACATTCTTAAATAATCTGAGTGCCCGTGTTGTAAAGTCTCCTTGTCATTTTAAAAGCTTTATATAAAAGCTAAAAATAAAAGCCAAGAGCAAGCATCACATGGTCATCTGGATGATATGAACACATAGTTAAAAGCTGCTTTCATATGAATTCCAGGCCTGTCTTCTGCAGCATCAATGTGATGCTCAGAACAACTTTTTTCATCTCTTCTCACCAACAAATCCAACACTAATTCCCACTGGAAAACTGTGCTCCCTGATAGTCATTTAGTTCTTTTAACATCCTAAGTTTTACATAGCAAAAAAATTTCACAGGTATTCCCCATGTGCAGACAAATTATAAATAGCATCTTATATCACTGAAATTTTTTCCTTGCTACATCCACACTCCTCTTAACATCATTAGCCCATGGATACCTCTACATATCCATGCCCTTTCTCACCTGTCTTTTCTGTTATTCCTACTAGTGGCAATAAATGGAGCTGAGGCTCACAGGTGTTGGATTTGGCTCTGAGATTTGCTTTGGCATAGAAATGTGAATTAAAGTGACAGTGTGAATGCCTAATCTACAGTGTTAAGATACAGTGAGCACTAGTTTGCATTTTTATCTCTACCAGCAATTTTTCTGGAAGTTTTCTTCTAGTGATATAACCTAAAAATAGAAGATGGTTGGAATTCATTTAGTCTGTTAGTGGTACCATAAAAAGAATATTTGTTTTCACTGCCTCGATTTCCAGAAAACCTTTGGTTCCTTTATAATGCTAGCTTGTTCTATCATTTTTTCCCAAGTGCTTTCTACTGGTTCAATTAATTTGATTCTTATTTAAGCTAGCCAGAATGAGTATCTACTGCAAGCCATCAAAGTAGAGTTGCTTATACAATGAAAGAACATAACTAGAGATATTTAGAGCAAGTCAGCTTATGGGAAGAAATCTACAGCTAATCCTCCTTAAGCACAATAGGCTGGTTCCGGAGGCAGCTCTGGGGAAAATAAAAAGGACAGGAAATGGAGGGAGAACAGGGCTAGCTGTTTCAAATTCAACCTTTGTAAAGTGCCCTGGGAGATGGAGGTGGGGCTATAAAATGTAAAAGAAATGAAATATGACCTTAACAAAAAGATTCATTGTGTTTGATGTTTATGCAAAGCTTCTACTTTCGCAAAATGGGATTTGTACCAAGGATGTACAATTAAGGAAAAGAAATACTCTATAAATCAGCTACAAGCTTTAGCTTTCTGCTTGCCAAACAGAATGACTGAATTCCTATTAAGTATGCACTTAGCATACACACACACACACACACACACACACACACACACACACACACACACACACACAGTAAGATTACCTAGCAAGTGCAGTCAGTGAGCAAATTAATCAGAAAAAAAAAAGTTCTGTTATTTCACACAATGTGACCTAACCTCAACACTGATTATTTCTGGGGTTGTTTTATGTAATGTTATTTTTTATAAAGGTTTCAACACACTTGTTATGTTTCCCCCAGTGTAATCAATCTCATTTCATTATTTTCAGGTTACTCTAAGCTATTACCCTGGGCATGGGGTAACTGTGTGGACTTTTACAGTCTTAGCAAACACTTTGGCTTGTGTGGCATTTCCATTTCTCAGTGTTGGTAGGCTATGAAAATGGGGTTCGGTCGCTGTATTCAGTCATTCATCCTGAAGGCACAGCGTCCTTTATAGTTTGCATCTCCTCTTTTATTTTTCTGTACTTTATAAGACATGCAATTTTACTGAATTTGAATGCTAATACAAAACACTTTAGTTTGACCTTATATTCTCATTTTTCACTTCATGAAATACAGAGCAAAAAAAGTAGAAAAATAGATTCTTGTTAGGTTCACTTCAAAATACAACCAGAGCTGGATTTCAAGATCTTAAAATGTATTAAATGCCCAAAGTTAATAGAAAAAGAAATTCCAAACTTAAGTCCATAATAAGAAGAAACAATTGAAGACTCTTTTATAAGACTTTGTCGTTAAATCTTTTTTCTTTACAACTAGAAATTTTCTTTAAAATAACTAACCGGGACTCTCTTTAACAGTATAGCTAAAAACTGGATATTTTAAACCTATCATTCTCTAGATCAAGGGTCCTCAAACTTTTTAAACAGGGGCCTAGTGCACTGTCCCTCAGACCATTGGAGGGCCAGACTATAGTAAAAACAAAAATTATGAACAAATTCCTATGTACACTGCATATATCTTATTTTGATATGAAGAAACGAAGCGGGAACAAATACAATATGTGGCCCGCGGGCTGTAGTTTGAGGACCACTGCTCTAGATGATGTTAGACCAGAGCCAGAAAGTCACAGAGACACCAGTAATATAAAAACAATATAAAGTGTATTAAATAGATGCGTACTGAGGATCTCAAGACAAAGAGACCTGAGATCCTGGCAGACGTTTGTATCTACATTATATACACAAAGGCAGGAATGCCACATTCCTACCTCACTGAGGTGTAGTAAGGTCACAGAGGTTATGGTATCCTAGACTCCCAGGCAAGGTTTACACATCTAATTTAAGAGGTTGTCTTAATTGCTCCCTTTTCTCAAGGGTAATGGCTCCTGGGGTGTTCTCTTTTTCTCTTACTTACAATATATCTGGGAAGTACTCCTTATAAGGTAAAAGTGCTGTTTCTGAATATACCCAAAATAAAACAATTCATGGCAGTTAGGATATCCTGACATACATACCTATACATATACATACATCACCCTAACTTTGGGCAGTTCTAATTTTGGCTTCCAGCCGGAAATTATCTATAGTCAAACTCAAATCAGATTGTGTGTGTGCTTATTTTTCAGGTTTCACAATAGAAATCTAGTATCAAAGTGAATTAAAGTTGGAGAAACTGAATACACAATATCTTACTTCAAAATAATATTCCAATATAGAATATTGGACGTGTTCTAGGGCTGAGTACATCAAAAACACATGCAAAATATAGCTGATGATTAAGAAATTTATATACATTTTCATCACTTAGTAGGTCCATTATTGGATTTTATTAGTCTGTCCCATTATTAGATCACAGTTATAAGGAATAAATACTGCAAGGGTTATAGTTAAAATAATTCATGTGATAACATGCAAACTCAAACATTAAGGTATGCAAAGCAGTATACCAATTTCTGGTCAACTATGAGATTTAGCTGAGCAACAGTGCCTTTCAATTTTTAAAGCAATTTCTTGGTAAAATACAATCAGTACAGAACAGGGCCCACAAACAAAGCCAATAACAGGACAAAGGATAGACAGTGCTGTCAAAAAAATAAAGAACTCATAATGAGAATCAGATATGTTATGCATGTTGAATTCTAAGTGGCCAAAAGAAACCTGCTGGCAAGATAAGACTCGGGTATTTTACTCAACTCACATGATACCTGAAAAATATTTTCTGTAAACTTGTCAGCATTAGTACTTTGCAACACTGCTTATAAACAACTGAATTTCTGCCTTTTCTTACTAAAGCAAAAGACATAGAACTCTGCATTGCAGTCTGAAAAGAACCACCTGGAGTGAAATAGGGGCCATGCCTTTAAAACAGATAGTTTGTCAAGTTGGCCACAGTCCCCATCAGCCTCCTTTGTGCCCACACCTGGTCTGCTGCATTGCTTTTCCACTCCCACATGTACATGTGTCTGCCTTAAAGGACTGAGAGATTGGCAATACACAGAGCTGGCAAAGGAAGGCCAGATTAAAAGGTACAGAAGCAGAGATGCGCCAGTTATAACCAAGATAATCAGGAGAAATCTGGTTGAGCTCAGAAATAAAATAAATTTAAAAATAAAGGGTACGTGAGACAAATTGTCGGAATATTAATATTCTATGGACTCCCTTTCCTGCCTTGATAAATAAAATTGACTTAACTAGGTCAAAATGTGAAGTCAATTAAGAGCATCAGTTCAAGGAGTTGCCACTGTCCTAAGTAGCTTTTGAAATGATTAATCACAGGTCACCAGAATAGAACTCGGATTCTCTTGCAAAAGTTTAAGTACTGCAGTAGCAGAGGACTAGAATAGAATTAGTGACACTGAGAAAACTGTTTAAAATTTGCTTAGGGCTGCTTGCCTAGAATGATGGAAAAGGAATAAGGCAGATGGAGGGTGTGAAGGAAGATGGAAGGGTTAGTCAAAATAGCTATTGACCAGAATCTCAAATTCAAATGTCTTCGGAGAGTCCATTAACAACAAAAAAAAAAGGTCAAATTAGGAAGAAAAGAAAAGTATCAAAAATCTGTTGAGATAGGGACTGGAGCTGTAAGACATTTGCCTGGCATACAGCTAACCCAGGACAGACCTGCATTCGTTTCCTGGCATTCCATTTGGTTCCACGAACCTGCCAGGAGTGATATCTGAGCACAAAGTCAGGAGTAATCCCTGAGCCTTGTCGAAAACAAAGACAGAAACAAAAAAAAAAATCTGTTGAGACTTTAATGAGCTTTTAAAAAAGTATGTCAAACTCCATTTATAAAAACAAATAATAAAAACCTATGTCCATCAGAAATGTACTCTTGAAATGGAATCAGGGCCTGCCACAACTTGAAACTTGTTTAGCAAAACACAGAAGCATACTTTAGGTAATGCTAATAGGGTTGTCTACTGTGGCAAAATAAGGACATATTCAGAAGAGGTAGAAAAGCATGTGTTTTAATTTGTTAATTTACAAATAACAGAAAGAAACTCAGCCTGAAATCATGTTTAGACATTAATCCATGTGTGGAGAGTAGTTTAGGGTCTGAAAGAAGATGAGTTCCATGGGAAAAGGTATAAATAGAAGAGAAACATCCACATTATTGACCTTTAAGTTGATCTGTTCCTGGGGATGAGACAAGATATAGGCTAGGATGTGGAATGACAAGTAGGTACTGAGCGAAAATAATGCAATGTCATGATAAAAAGAAGATGAATACTATTAAAGAGAAAATTAAAAAAGAAACCCACAGTTTCCTCTTGCTAACTGTAATTCCACTGAATGTCCCTGACTAAGTTAAGAACCCATATAGCTCAGCATCAGTTGGTGGAAAGGACATGTCTTTGCAAGAGCAAGAGGAACTAGCTGAACTGAGACAAAATCGTGGTTTCAAGCTAAGATTTGCTGATTTACCTTTGGACAGTTTTTGGTTGGATACTGCCAAGGAGTTCCCCATTCTGGCAAACAAAGCTATTTTGACATTGCTCCCAATTTCCCACTACACTATCTGTGTGAGATGAGCTTTCCAAGCCTGATTTCTATAAAAACTAAAGACAGAGAGAGACTGAGAGCTGTTGATGAAGAGCTACGTGTGTATCTTTCTTCAATTCCTACCAGAATATCAGTTTCGTGTTCAGCCAAACAGACTAAGGTTTTGAACTAAGTGAACAGAAATATGAACAATTATAAAATACTTTATTAAAGTATTTATAAAATAATTTCTTTGTGTTTATTTGATTCTTATTAAAGAGAATTACTTTATATATGGTCAATATAGACACAGAGTTAAATTTTGTTAACATTTTTCTTTTTTTTTGGGGGGGGGTTTTTTTGGTTTTTGGGTCACACCTGGCAGTGGTCAGGGGTTACTCCTGGCTCCATGCTCAGAAATTACTCCTGGCAGGCATGGGGGACCATATGGGGCACCGGGATTCGAACCGATGACCTTTTGCATGAAAGGTAAACGCCTTACTTCCATGCTATCTCCCAGGCCCCAATGTTAACATTTTCCTAATGGTGGTGTGCCTCATAATATTTTCATGAAAAGAATGTACCTTTGCACAAAAAAAAAAGTTGAAAAACACTGCTCTAAAACCATAATCTTCTGTCTCAGATTTTAGGCTCAACCAGAGACCAAGATAATGAGTAATGCCTAAGGCAAATGACCAGACTCAAAGACCACTGGGCAGGATCATTGTATTCTTTATAACTCTATCAATTCATTTAAAAAATGTAAACAACCTTTTAAGACCTACACAAAGACTAAGTCTTCCTATAAAATCCTCATTTAGGTCTCAGGGCTTACTCCTTGCTCAGCACTGAGAAATTACTTCTGGCAGGCTCCAGGGGACAACATAAGGGTCCAGGGATAAAACAAGGAACTCTCACATACAAGGCATGTGCCCTACTTACAATACTATTCTTCCAGACCCACAATGCTAGTTTTTAATCTTCACAAAACATCTGTCATTCAGACCTCTTTTCAGAGAAATTGTAATGTACAGCTCAGAAATGCTTGAACTCTCTGTGACAGATGAGGTATTGGCAACAGAACTTGATCCCAGGGTTTCGGAGCTTTCTGCAACTCAATTATAGAATGCCTATGAGTCCACTTGGCTATAATCTAGGCCACTGCTAAACACCCAACATTTTGAACATTCAACTCTGCCACCTAACATGTTAGGCAAAATGAAAAGATGGAATTTCTGGGTTGAAGTAGCACACTCTCTAGTGAAAGAAGCTAAGTTAAAAAAAAAGTCATTTGAAATAGTGATTAATATTATATTGTATTGTATTTTTATATTAATATCTTGATTTAAACACATTGATTATAAATATGATTGTAGTTGGGTTTCATTCATATAAAGAACACTCCCCTTCACCAGTGCAACATTCCCACCACCAATGTCCCAAATCTCCCTCCTCTCCACCCCACCCCTGCCTATACTCTAGACAGGTTTTCCACTTCATTCATTCACATTGTTATGATAGTTCTCAGTGTAGTTATTTCTCTAACTGCACTCACCATTCTTTGTGGTGAGCTTTATGTTGTGAGCTGAACCTTCTAGCCCTTCTCTCTTTGTCTCTGAGAATTATTGCAAGAAATGTCTTTTATTTTTCTTAAAACCAATAGATGAGTGAGACTATTCTGTGTCTGAATTGTGCCTGTTAAGTCCAGAAGTCAGGATCCACCAGCCAAAAGATCACCACGGAGACAGGCAGTAATGTAAATGCATGGGAATTTATTCCAGCGTACTAGGGTTCAACATCTCCTAAGAAATGAGGATAACAAGAATAGCTCATAGGCCAAAGGGCACTTAGAGCTCAGTCCAGAGGATCTCCACCTCTGGATATTATTGATCCTTAGTACAAGCTTGGGCTTGGAGTCATTGTAGTTCAAATGTAGCATCAGACAGACATCTGAGTGGGCTGTAGCCCCCAGAACCAGGTATGGCATCATCTGGCCTTCTGTCAACTGCTGTTTAGCCTTATATGGATGTATTTCCTGGCATTTACCCCTAGGATCTGGTTCCAGCAACCAGCTGTTATGGGCCTAGTCTTTTTTTGTTTGCTTTGCTTTTTTTTTTTTGGGGGGGGGGGGTTATACCTGGTGACACTCAGGGGCCTCTCACTTAGAAATCTGGCTTGGGGGATCATATGGGACACTGGGTGGGTGGGGGTTCTAACCACAGTCAGTCCTATGTTAGCACTTGCAAGACAAATGATAACATGTGCCACCACACTGGACCCTGGGCCTAATCTTTATGCCTTAAAACTGTAGCCTGTCGTGGCTGCACTTAGGCTCACAGCAAAGCCAGGTTTACAGTAGTTAACTCAAACAAACAAAGTACAGAAGTCAAAGCATTGTCATTGCTAAGCAAAGGCACACCATATTCTAGCCTCAACATTTAGATTACAGTTATTTCTAAATCTTAGATCCTAACATGCCCCTCTCTTAAAAAATTATCTTTTTCTTTATCACACCATGAATGCAGTAATATTTGGGAAAGAGTTTTTGAGAAGTAATTAGAATCAAGTGAGGCCAGGAGAACTGAGTGTCTGTGGTAAGATTGATGGTTTTATAAATAGAGGAAGATGGAGAGCTTGCATTCTGTCTAAATGGTGAGGATTCAGAGAAATGCTGCTCTTCTGAAGTCAAAAATGTCCTAGTAAGAGAGTAAAAATTCCAGAATTTTGATCTTGGACTTTTCAGACACAGCTATGTGAAAAATAAATGCCTGTTATTTTAATCATCAAATATGTGCTACTTTGCTAAAGCAGCCAGGGTAGCTAGTATTAAGAAAATAAGTGAAAAATACAAAAGAAGTCCAGAGAGGGGGCCCGGCGGTGGCGTTGGAGGTAAGGTGCCTGCCTTGCCTTGTGCTAACCTAGGATGGACCGCGGTTCGATCCCCTGGTTCCCCATATGGTCCCCCGTGCCTGCCAGGAGCGACTTCTGAGCAAATAGCCAGGAGTAACCCCTGATCGTCACTGGGTGTGGCCCCCCCCAAAAAAAAACGAAAAAAAAAGAAGTCCAGAGAGATATAACTATATAGAAGTAGAGAAAACCTCTCAAAGAAGGTGACATTTAACAGACACTCTTAATCTCCCCTCTCTTAGATAAATTTACCATCGTTTTTCATGAAATGTTGGTTGAGAATACATACTTTTCATTGTTCTTCAAAAAGAAGACATTTTTATAGACAGTTTTAGATATCTTAAATGTTCTTTTCATGAATTCCGGGATTTGCCACTGTATGGGGATTCATTAAGACTTTTTTTAAACCTCATCTGATTCACTAAAATTGATTCACTTTAATTGATTCAGTGATCACTGAAACTGTCTCTTTAATGAGATAATAGAAATATGAGTTTCTTCTTTAGGAGGAAACCTCTGTCAGTTTTACATACTTATGTAAACAAGTTTTGTTAACACATATGCATGTTCCTTTAATTCATTCTTCTGCGTCAGCCTCCTAATTCTAAGATTAAAAAAGGCAGAGACCTTCTGTGAATGCTGTTACAGTTGTTCAGAATAGTATCTGTGTGACATATATCTCTTCTTTTCACAGTCCATACTCCAATAAAGATAATTTTAACAACCAAGATGCCCTTCAACAGATGAATGACTAAAGAAACTGTCGTACATATACACAATGAAATATTATGCAGCCATCAGGAAAAATAAAGTCATGAAATTTTTCTATACATGGCTCTATTATGCTGGAATCTATTATGTTGAGTGAAATAAGTCAGAGGGAAAGAGATCAACACAGAATAGACTCACTGACTTACAGGTTTTAAGAAAAATGAAAGACATTCTTGCAATAATTTTCAGAGACAAAAGAGAGGAGCGCTGGAATTTCCAGCTCACTACATGAAGCTTACCACAAAGAGTGGTGAGTGCAGTTAGAGAAATAACTACATTGAGAACTATCATAACAATGTGAATGAATAAGAGAAGTAGAAAGCCTGTCTAGAATACAGGTGGGGGTGGGGTGGAGAAGAGGGAGATTTGGGACATTGGTGATGGGAATGTTGCACTGGTGAAGGGAGGTGTACTTTACATGACTGAAACCCCACCATAATCATGTTTGTAATCAAGGTGTTTAAAAAAGATTAATTTTTAAAAAGATAATTGTTTAAAATTCTCTTAGTTTAAAAGTCTCTAAGTCGGGAGTTCGGCTCTGGCGCTGGAGGTAAGGTGCCTGCCTTGCCTGTGCTAGCCTAGGATGGACCATGGTTTGATCCCCTGGTTTCCCATATGGTCCCACAAGCCAGGAGCGATTTCTGAGCACATAGCCAGGAGTAACCCCTGAGCGTCACTGGGTATGGCCCAAAAACCAAAAAAAAAAAAAAAA
Source organism: Crocidura indochinensis (assembly GCA_004027635.1). NCBI lineage: Eukaryota > Metazoa > Chordata > Mammalia > Eulipotyphla > Soricidae > Crocidura > Crocidura indochinensis. The sequence continues at coordinate 1,164 of PVKC010034037.1, read as the reverse complement.
AAGTCTCTAAGTCATGAAGGTTTAAAATATTTTCTCTACCAAAGACCCCAAAGTTTTCTTTTGTTTGTTTATTTGATTTTTGGGTAACTTACCCAGCAATATTTAAGGCTTGCTCCTAATTCTGCACTTCAAAATCACTCCTGGTGTTACTCAGGGGCTGTACTGGACAACAGAGTCAGTTGAATGTAAGGCAACTGTACTATCACTCCAACCCCAAATCCACTGGGAAGGGTGCACTGTGAACGGTGGTATACATTGTATGATTGAAACCCAACAATGAACAACTTCATAACTACGGTGTTTAAATAAAGAAAATAATAATAATAATAAAAGATATGAAGTAACAAAGAGACAGCAATGATTCATCTTGCAAACAAGAGCGAGATGAGTCTCTCAAGTAGACTAAATGAAGACTTTTGGAGCTATTTTATATTGCATAGTTTTACAGATTTGGTTGGTGGGAATGTGTTTGTTGTTTAGAGTTTTCACCGTGGTATCTTTTGCCACAGTGAGAAAAGTCACACCATTTGCAAAACTGAGAAACTTATTAGAATCCCACAGTGTTTGCTGTCTTCAATTTTCACACAGCAGTAACTCTATGAAATGAAGGATAAAGCCACGAGTAGGAAGCGGAAACATTTGCAATGATTCATAACCGACAGTGGCACTTCCTAAGCTAGGAGGAAAAGGAAGAGTCTTCCAATCTCCACAGCCTCATTCTCTTTAAAGGTAATAAATATTAGAATCCAGAATCGAAGGACAAGATGGCACAGCTGGAGTAAAACTGAATACTTTAATCTGTCTGCCAACAGCCCCTTATCCAGCTGTTGTGGTTATCTGGCTGAGCCTCTGTGAAAACTAAAATGGAGATCTCTCCAGCAAATAGAAAAATCTCACCACCCACCCCAAAAAAATCACCCCAGCAATATCACTTCTTAACATTCATCATCAAAATACAAAAACAGTAATTTGAAAGGATGTTTGCATATCTATGTTCTTTGTAGAATTTAGTGCAATAGCCAAAATAATGGAAACAACCAAAAGTCCAAATATGGATGAATGACTGGATCAAAAAGCTAAGGTAAATATATACAGTAGAATATGATGCTGCACTAAGAAAGCACAAAATCATAAAATGTGTTATGGTATAGATAAATAGAACTA
>PVKC010034036.1:0-13820 GCA_004027635.1 Crocidura indochinensis | reverse complement strand
ATTTCTGAGCATGGAGCTAGGAATAACCCCTGAGCACTGCCGGGTGTGACCCAAAAACAAAAAAAACAAAAAACAAAAACAAAAAACAAAACAAAACAAAACAAAACAAAAAAGAATGACCCCTGACAATGCTCGGTAGATCATATGCAGTGTCAGCAATGGAACCAGGGTTGGCTGCATGCAAAGTAAGCTCTTCACATGATTAGTCCAGAGTTATGTATGTTGAAGATAAAGATGCCTGGCACTAATACCATATTTATCACATACTGCCTAAGATACATCGATATCACTATCACTGTTGATATTGACCTTGATTACCTGGGTTAGATAAGGTTTATAGAAGTTTATCTGTTTCCAAACTCTCTTCTTGGGAAGGCAATCACCATTTACAACCCACACTTAAAAGAGTGGGAAGTCAGGAGGACACTTTGAGAATTGATGTGAATTATTCTGCTTCTCTCTTCCTTCTTCATTATCTGCATCTGTAATGACACATTTATTTTACGTTTTGGATAATAATTCAATGCTATTTTGTCAGGTGGATCCTATATCCCTGCCTCTTTACTATATTCATCAATGATTTTTTTCTTTTCATTGAAAAAGGAGGGGGGGTGTTTACTTTCCAACATCACAAGATGCTAATCAAATGTATTTTCTACCCCAGAGCGTAAATCAACCATTTCTCCATGAAGTCTTGGCTTCTTTTTAAAAATGGAAATAGAAATCAAAATTTGGGCTCTAAATACACTTACTGTTGAGATGCATTGCTTCTATGCCTTCTTAGCTGGCAAAATAAGGAAATTCATATTTAATATTCTTCATACTCTTAGTCCTAGAAAAGCCCTGGTCTGGGGTGAGAGAAACCAAATCCTTCTTACCTGACATCAGATCCTGAATAACCTTCACATTACAGCTGTCTGTATATATGGTGATTGTGGTGGCATCTTGGAAGCTTTAGGCAATTATTCTACTTCTGACCTTCACCTCACTATAGTTATCCACAGCTCTTATCCCCCCCCATAATCCTCATTAATGCTATCTATTCTGTTATTTGTTTCTATGCCAAGTTCTTGCTAGAACTATAGTTATTATTGCCATGCTCCTTCTATAGCTCCATCTCAAAATAAATCAAGCAAAAACCACATTTACCCATCCATTCATACCCAAAACTCCAATTCACTTTAGCACAATTATGTCTCCACATTCAATGGTTCACAGAATTTCTTCAGTCTTACTCCTTCTGGGGCAGCATTTTCCATCCCTAGCACCTCAATAGTAGACCACTTCACTGAAGTCCACTATGCCCATCTTTATTCCTAAAAGCCACAGACCCTGGGCTCAGTGTACCACCTAGACCAAAACCAGGGATAGTTCTTTGTGGCTTCTCCACATTCCAGAACTCATTCCTAACTAGCCAATCTCTGGAAGTTCCTAAATTCTACAGGTTCCACATTGTGACATAAGCATAAATTACTCCCAGGGCTGCCCTGATTGGCTGCCACTTGGCCTAGACTCAGTGTCCTTCCCTAACAGTACAGTTCTGACCCTGGACCTTCTGGGATTGGACCTGGTGGGGATTAAAATTTGAGCATATGAGATAGAGCTAACATCAGGGAGAGGAAGAACCTACTTGGTGCCATGGACAGGATCCACAAGGTCAATCTGTGTGAGGCCTTGACATTGAGATCAGATTCATGGCAATCTTTGCTCTCTGCACTGAATCCACAGCCATATCCTGAAGGGTGGACTGAACCACAAGCTAAGTGGTAAACTGGAAGAAAGTATAGCCACCTTAACTTCAATAGCTCAAATTTCAGACCCAAACTTGATCTCATGCTTTGACCCTTTTTTGTTTGTTTGTTTGTTTGTTTTTGGGCCACACCCAGTGACACTCAGGGGTTACTCCTGGCTATGCGCTCAGAAGTCGCTCCTGGCTTGGGGGACCATATGGAAAACCGGGGGATTGAACTGCGGTCCGTCCTAGGTTAGCGCAGGCAAGGCAGGCACCTTACCTTCAGCGCCACCACCCGCCCCCCTTTCTGACCCACTTTTATATCAAATTTCTGATGCTTTAGGAGCTGGTTGCAATAGAGATTAGAGTACCAAATGCTGAGAACCATAGTAGGGTCAACCCTGGAGCCTTACCCTACACCTAAAGGCCTCTAATCCATTTTTCTGGTGTGACTGGAGCCTTTGTCCTTTTTCTTTTTCATTTTTTTAGGAAACAAATTTGATTTAAAAATAAAATCAAAAATGATAAAGCAACTGGAGCATATTAACTTTTGAAAACAAAATTTCTCATCTTGGTGATCACATTTATTGTCAGGGCTTGAGAAAAATTAAAATGCCATTAAGCTTAAGAATTTCCAAGTTATCAGTAAATCAGTTCATTTGAGGAGCAAAGCAGCCTCAGTAATTTTTAATACTAAAATGTATGCCAGTTTCTCTTTTGAGTATCTTCTACAACTACAAAAGCAAGTGTATAGTCTCCTGCACAGGACAGATTTGTCTCAGCCCATTGTCTCTCCCATTGTCTCAATGGAAGAGCTATGAGGAACATACCATCTTTCACTAAGATCATCAAAATATCCCATTTTGTTGATTTATAGATGTCTTCACAGGTTTCTTCATCATCTATATTTGTCACATTTTTTATCTCTCCTCAAATTATTTTTTTACTTTTTGTTTATTTGTTTTTAGGTCACACCAGTGATAATCAGGAATTACTCCTGGCTCTGCACTCAAGAGTTATTTCTGGAAGCTTGTGGGAGACCATATGGAAAGCTGGGGATAAAACTCAATTCAGCTACATGCAATGCATGTGCCCTACTCACTGTATTATTGTTCCAGTCTCCCAGGTCATATTTCAGTATTTATTATGTGCATACAATCTTCCTTGAAGCTCCTATTATTTCTAATTTTTGCATAAATTCTCTCACCTAGGCTGAGAGTAATAAAACCCAAGGGTTCTGGGCTGGGCGGTGGTGCTGGAGATAAGGTGCCTATCTTGTCTGCGCTAACCTAGGACGGACCACGGTTCGATCCCTCGGTTTCCCATATGGTCCCCCAAGCCAGAAGTGACCTCTGAGCGCATAGCCAGGAGTAACCTCTGAGCGTCACCGGGTGTGGCCCCAAAACCAAAAAAAAAAAAAAAAATCCAAGGGTTCTTCCATAGCATTGGTAGTTTGCTGCTGGATCACATAGTCATCCATGTTTCAAACTCTTCTTGGTCCTTTTTCACTTGAATATCTTACCACAGACAGCCTGGTTGGGTTCCTTGGGAAAATCCCACCCTTCTTTATGAACAGCCTCTGCAGCCATATTTAAGAACACCTGTCAACCATTTCCCCATTATTAATTAATGCCCCTGATTTTCTTCAGTAGAAGATGGAACCTGATACATTATGGGGTGATACTGGTCATTATGCTTAGGAAATAGATGACTAGTGATTTTAAGTTTTGGAGCAGGTATCCAGATCGTCTGGAAAGCTTATTCAAAACTTATTTCTGGGGATGGAGAAATACTACAGAGGATAAGGCATACAGCTAAACTGAGTTCTATCCCTAGCACCCCATATGGTCCCTCAACTCCTGCTCAGAGCCAGGAGTAATTGCTGAACATTGTCATGTATGGCCCCATACAAAACAAAGAAGTACTGGTCTCTATGACAAAAATTCCTGACTCAGTGAAGGGGTAGTGGAGAGAATACAAAAGTTCCCAGAGCACCAAGTGAAGCCACACCCTATCACTGAATTGGAAGTAACTTCAAATGCTTCTGGATTTGCTATATAACAAAATTTTAAAAGGAAAAATTCTGCAGTCAATTTTTCATGGGTCTTGGTCAGATTTTTTGAGCTTGAATTATCTAGGTACTTTTGTATGTGTGTGTACATGCACACACAAACACACATACATGAGAATGTGCCATCTCTGCCTACACAAATGCTGACTCTCTCCTCCAGGCATCTGATGCAGTAGAGTCTCTGAACCATGGAAGGACCCCTCTTCACACTCATATATAACTTTTGGGTCAGCTTCTACTTTGGAGAAAGGTCAGAGGGGAAGGGAAAAGAGGGAAGAACACAACTTTGCTTTATCAGAAATAGTAATGAATAATAAATAAGTGTGTGTGGCTATATTCCAAAACAAATGTTCTTTAAGGGCTCAAAAAGGAAGTACAGTGAGTAAGATACTTGTCTTGCATGCAGCTGACCCAAGTTTGATTCCTGGTACCACATAGGGTTCTATGTGCACCTCCAAAAGTAATCCCTGAGCACATTGTTGGAGACCATGGAAATTAAATATAAAAGCTCTCTTTCTCTCTTTTTAAAATCAATATGTAGTCTCTGACAGCCTGAGCCAAAGTCAGCTACGTGACTATCCGCATGGATTGCAAACTACGCAAATTGCAGATTGTGGCCATTTGTCCCTGGGCCTAAAAGAAATGTAACACTATAAAGTTAGGGGAGTCACCCACCAGGTACCAATGTTCCCAGAGGGATGGGGACTGGCAGAAGGTTCCCATAGGAATAGAGGCTGGTAGCCATAAAATGCGATTAGATCTTGTGCTGTATTGCTCGGTAAGACAATCTGGGCCTCATAATTTACGAATGCCAGCCTTGTGATGTGTCAACTTGTTAATCTTAAGAAAACAAGATGTTTCTGTGAGAAGTTACAGATATTCCCTGAGTGCCCCTCTCCCTGTCTCTCTTTGTTTGACTTTGGTATATAAGGCCATCTCCCCTTAATAAAGATTAGACTCTCCATTGGAATTTCGTCCTGAGTTCCCTTTGTCATCCCCAGTCCCTCTTCTCTTTTCAGGCCGGTTTCCACTTCATGAACTGTGAACTGACTTTTGTGAGGGTCTCCAGAACTTATCCTGCAGGATGGGAAGTCGAGAGAGACCCCCGCAGCACAGAACCAGGGATAAGCTCTGAACGTCACCAGATGTGGCTATTTAGTTCTTCCTTCAGCACTGGGGAAGGAACATAGATCTTATGCATGCAAGTCCTGGGCTTTGCTGCTGAGCCACATCCCCTGCCCTCCTGGACCATTTTCAAATAATTTATATGGTTCCCTCCAGCCCCAATATCACACTTTCTGCTCTTCAAATTGTGGTACCATATAGATGAGCCTGTTATAATGTAGGCTAGATCTACATATGTGTGTTTTGGAGCTCAAGACCAGTTCACTGGCTACTATGTGATAATGGGTGAGCTGTCTTTAAAGATACTGCTCAAATGCTTCTATCTGTTGTGTTAATGATAGCATAACTGAAACTTTATGATTCATATTCTGAACATGAAGGGAAGTATCTTCTTTAAAAAACAGAAATTCCATGATTAAAAAGAAAGTCCCCAACATCAGATAAGTATCTTCCTATGCTATATGTGTGGGACTGTAAAAGATAAGACTAGTGAGTGGAAGAAGCTATAGTACCTTTGGCTTCCTGATACCATTTGAAGGAAATTAGATTTACAAATCATGACTTTAGGTCAAGAAGAACAGCTGGTGAACATTTGTCATGCTTAGAATAATGGGACAGATGATTTTATAGACAATAGCTGATTATAATTACATTAAGATATAAATTATGGCAGGAGTTATTTTCTTACATTTTAATGGATAGATCAATTTTATTGATTAAGTGATGAATTTTTAGGTATCATTCGATATGTCTGAAAACATGCAGATCAGCCTGTGGTCTTCCAATCTGAACATCTTTCTTTCCAATCTGAACATTCTGTACTTGTTAAATCAGGCCATTAAATGCTATAAAATTACCTAAATGCCTTTTCCTTATATTTATTTGAATTGATATTTGAATGCCTGAGTAAGAGAAACCCATTTTATTGGTTTATTACAGGAAATTGGTATGTTAATACTTCTTACTATGTAAAGCCAAATATGGTGAACAGGTAGCAATAGGTAGGCAAGTAATCAGGTATATCTGATATAAAATGCCATTAATCAAACCTTTCTTCTGTTTCTTCATGACTATTTTTTAAGGTGTACTAGAAGAACAGTGAAAATGGTGACCTATTTTTCAAGACAAAGCATTTAAACCTAAATTGAAAATTGCTGATGGCATATATACATAATAATCCACCAACTGACAGAGTATTTGATCTAATGGTATGAGGAGTGGGGGTGATAAAAATAGAAATTTCCTAAATGTTTGAAATCACATGTGCCTTTCTGCCACAGGAAACAAAAAAGTTGGATAGCGTGGAAATAATCAAACCAATCACATCCAATCCCAAGAGGTAAATTAGCCAGTATAATTTAGGCAAGGTTGGGTGAGATCTCCATAGAATGTAGTCAATAAGGAACCAAAGAGGGTCATGTGTACCTGAGAATCTAATTCCTGTTCTGACACTTTGGATGTGCCTGATACTAGACATCTGCTATTGCATTCATATTGACACTAATCAAAAGATTCTTTGTGCTTCTGACCTTCATAATAATTCTTTGAATTTTGGGACTGGTGATTGTGTTGACCCTATGGAAAATGTTTGCATGCCTTGAATTCATGTTGACCCATTCATGGGTTAATGAATTTTAAGGTGTTTTGCCTACATCATTAATGTTTCCCAGCCAGATGGAGGTCCATATCTAATTCTCATTAAGCTTGATCTTCCAATCTTGGCTCCTTACTGCTATAGTGAAAACATGAAATACTCATCTCTAGACAAAAATTGTGTTTTTGATGTGAAGGAAAATGGTTTTGCTTGTGTGAGATCATATGCCATGTTTATGTGTGCCACTACAGGGGAACTATGGGCTGAGGTCCTTGTTATGAAATTCAGCAAGTCAAATAAAATTCTGGAAATGTAAAAGCATTTCCAGTTTCTGATGGACATGTATTATTTATGAGGCTTTGGTCCTAAGTATATGGAATTAAAATTGGGTGCAGGGGAGGTGAATTTGCAGAATTTAATTGTTTTTTTTGGGGGGGGGTTGTTTTAGTTTAAAACAAAAGAAACCTTTCTTTTAGGTAGTGAGAAGTTCCATGGCTTCAGATTATCTTCATCACAGGCTCCTATAGAGTTAATTTGGAGTGCTCAGGTTCACTCACAGTGACCATAAAACCATGACCAAGGTCCATCTAATCCAAATCTTGGGCTGAATTGGTATATCTTAATTTGCACCCCCCATCTAGGATAGTTCCTGCCTCGATGACAATGATATTAAAATCAAAATGCATTTTCTGATTTAGTCTCGATGTTAGGAATTGCCTTTGTCTATCAAAAGCAAATGGTTTGACTTTCATGGAGATATTTCCTCTAGTGGGATATTTGAACCAATCAGGATAAATAGATAAGTTGGGACCTTCCGTAGAAAGATAGAGATAGGCAAGCAGTTAATTACCTCACACTTTCTCTCTGCTTCTGTCTCTTTTAGCCTTAAATTAAACCCTAAAACACAAAGTTTTCTCCCTTTTCTCCTGCAGGGCTATTTTATTTTAGTGGAAAAAGATCTAATTTAAACTTTTTACAGTTCAGATACCTAAAAATCTCAGAAGCATCTAGATTTCAAGAATATTTGATCCAAAGGCTTGCTGACTTCGTTTTATTTGCTCATGCTATGCCGTGTAGTGAAGGTTCATTTCCAGACTTATTTGTATCTTAACTTTGCTTAATATGGAAAATTTTGACGAGCTCCTGGGAAGGTTTTTAAAATTAACACACAGAACACCCAGATGCTTTGGGGATTATAGTTTATTTTTCAGCTTCTAATGCTGACTATAGTCTATAGTCTCATGATATCTAATGTATGATGTCTAGGCCTCAGGTCAGTCTCACATTGGTCCTGCCCCATGTGTGTTGATGCTCTATGGCTCCCCTAGTTTGTTCCTGGAGCTCTGTAGTCTCTTCCACAAGATTGGTACCCAATGCTCTTTGCCCCTTTTTGTTCTTTCTTTGTTCTCCAGCCATGCGCACTGTATGTGAGAATTGCGGCTTTTTTTTTTTTTTTGTCATCTATCTGGACACAGGTGTGGGCTCAAAGAGGAAGTTACCTGTTCTGTGCCCTCCTTTATGCCTTATTTATATCTATCCTGAGCTATTTTTGATGCCTAAAGATTTTTCCTTCAGGCAGGCAAAATTTAAAATAACCTGGAAAATAAAAGCAGGAGAATAACAATTACCCAAAGGCAATGGAAACTGAGAACTGATCTTTAGTAAGAAGCTTGGGATGGGGGTGTAGATGGGAAAATAGAATAGAGGTGGACAATAGGACAATGTTGGAGGGACACGAAGTTGACACTGGTGGAGGGTGTGGTATTGAATGGTTTATTAACAAAATAGTAAATCATTGTTCCCCAAATAAAGTTTAATGTAAAAAAATTCTACATTATTATACTTTTTATTTCTTGGCAGGCTTCAATAGGTAGGCTTCTGAATACTAATTCAAAACAACAAATATCCATTTTCTCTTTCTCTACTATTATTTCCTGTTCCCCTAACTCTATCAACTTTTTGTCACAATTTTTCTTTTCTTGCGTAAAACATACTTTAAATAAAGGATAGCATTTTTAGGAAGCAATAGAAGCCAAAAGAATTAGATGCCCAATGAATTTGATGCCTGGTGGATTTATACGAATATTTTAAATAGAACTAAACAATGTTTATCATGTATCTTTTTTTTTTTCATGTATCTTTTCTATTCCAAAAATGTTTACTAGAAAGACCAATTGGATTAACTAGATGACATGATACACCTCACTTGTCCCCTCCACTTCCACTCTAGCACCATGATTCACGCAATCCTGAACAAGCCCTGTAGTCAGGGAAAGGCTATGAGATGATTGTCTCAGCCTGGTAGACTGAAATCATTACATGTATTAAAGTGGATAAGATTAAGGGAGAGTGAATTCTATTTAGAGTTCAGGACTTCAATCCACGAGCGAAGGAAAAAAAACACCATATATCAATCTCGAGTGATGGACTTGTGGAAGACAGAACATTACTTTGGAATGAAACATATGGTTATGTTTGTCAATCCAAGTAATAAGGAGGCACTTTTATTGCTTTGCCTGATTTCAGACAATTCCCCGGGATTGAAGGCTTTATGAAGGGTCATTTGTTCTCCTTGGTTTCTGCCCACTTCTACTACATCCTCAATAAGAAATGGTCTGAAATATGTTGTGTAATTTACAGACCATGGCAACAAGATGCTGAACTTGAGGTTCATGTCCTTGCTTTGTCTGTTTAGAATGCATGGCAACAGAACTGAATAACCCATTCCACTCTTCATCAACACTACTCAAATAGCAATATCTCAAATGGCCCATTAAATATTTTTAAAAGATTTCTTACAAAGCAGGTTGTTACCCCAGTGGTATATTGAAACATTTCTTTGCTTAAGTGACTATTATGTTACTAATATGGTTAAGACTCAAATGAATGGTGTTAATGAGGACAGCAAGTTAATTTTCTCAGCTTTATTTGGTCCAAACATTCTGCATGATTCGTGTCTTCCTAAGTCCTTATGTTCCCAAGCCTTCTATAAAAGCCACAGCACCACATTCTTTCCTATAGAGAATCTGAAAATTCATTTCAACATTATTTCCCTAGACTCTCTGGAGTTGTGTGAATAATATACTATTGGCCATATACACATCTAAGCCTTATGTGCTAACTTGGTGGTAGAGTTGACTGTCTGTTATCAGGTACATAAATCTGAATATTTGTAAAATTTTTATTTTAGTTTTTGGTACACATCCAGCAATGCTCAGGGATTACTCCTGGCTCTGTGCTCAGGAATCAGTCCTGGCTATATTTGGGAAACTATAAGGGATGCAGAGTTGGAGCATAGGTTGGCTGGATGTAAGAAAAGTTGTCTACTTGCTATATTATCTTGCTGTATTATACTCCAATATACATTATATTAAAACTGTGCTCATCTTATCCAATGAGTTTTATCTGTCATTCTTGGAAAAAAAACACAGAAACATCTGAATAGAAAAGAGGAACTTGACTGGCTTTGAAGTTTGTAGGAAGGTCTGGTGTTCTTTTCAGAAGAGATAGAATAATGGCTTATGCATATTTTAGTACATTATCAGGAAATTCATAAAAATGTATGAGGGAGAGCAATCAGCATGCCCAAGAAGAAACATACAGAGAACAGTTATCACCAAGTGCAGAAAATGGTGGAGAAGCATTACTAGCTATAGTTTTGCCATGTTGTGTGTTTTCTGGAGGGCAGAGGGCAATGCTCCAGGCAGTGCTCAGGAAAACTATATACAATGTCAGAGATGGAACAGGGGTAAGTCACATACAAGGCAATCAACCACCTTAAGTTCTGTACTATTTTTCTGGTCCAGAGGTATTTTTTAAAATTTAATTTGCTTTATTAAAAGAGTATGTATCACATCATTAACATAATTTTGATTGTAATATATTTGTTTCCAGATAAATAAGAGAAAAATTGCTTTAAAAGAATATAAAAATAAAAATAGAAGAAGAAAGAAGAGGGAAGGAAGGAAACAAAAAAGAAGTACAGTGACAAGAAAAGTTGTGAAAATTATTCCATCTCCCATGAGGTTATTAAATCATTGTCAGAAGATTTAATAAGCTCTTGTTGCTAGCTGATCATTCTGTTACTTCATTTGTTTCTGAACATTAAGTGACTTCAGCTACACACACTAGCTTCTACATTGCCACATGGTCCAGGGTTCAAACGACTATTACTGTAACTGTGGCTTTTGTAGGTGTGGTTACAGCTGCTAGATCTCCCAGAAATATGGGAAAGGGTGTAGCAAAAGTCTCATGCCCAAAACCTAGGGGACTGGAAGAACACGGATCTGGAAGCAAATGTCGATGCAGGAAATAATCCATACATGATTAAGGGCATAAAACAGGTTCAGGAACTTCTAAACTCAAGCCTTTTGTATCTAAGAAGCAGATAGTTCAGTGGTGGAAAAACCGAAACTGCGAGCAGTTTTTCACTGGGATTGGGGTCTTTATTGGGAAGCTCAAGACCATATCCTGGGGTGGAGAACAGGTAAGTAAGAGACCAATCCAAAGGATGCTTTCATCCAAATATGTTTCAAAACAATAGTAACAAACATATCCTGAATAGTATGGAAGTCAGTTAACCAAACAATGGGAAGTGGGGAGAGTGAGGAATCCTGCACTCACTCCAAAATGTCCTTATGATATCAATCCAAATAAGTGCATACCTGGAGTTTGGTCAGATTGTTGTCTCTGCAAAAAGTCATAAAAGAGTGATGAAGCAGGACCAAAGGCAAAGTGGTGATTATGGGTGATGGATGCAGCAGGCTTGGTTTTGTCAGGGTGTGAGCTTGTCCTATTCTTTCCTCTCAAGATTGCCAGCTTTCAGCTACATGACCAGTATATTCATAATTTTTCATGACGTAATTTTCACGACTTAGTTTATATCTCTGTCTGTGGTGCTGGTCTGATACAAACATGGCAACTGTGTTTGGGAGCTTCAGGGATATTTTTTGTTTGACTTCTGTGGTTTTATCTTTTGGTTTTGGAGCCACATATGGTGGAGCTCAGGGATTATTCCTGGCAATGCTTAAGAGACTTTATAGGGTGCTGGATATTGAATATGGATTGGTCACACGCAACATGAGTGCCCTACCTGCTGTCTCTATCTTTGGCCCTGAATGATTGTGTTTTAAATTTTGGTAACAAAAAGCAAAGAGCCTGCAGGTCCAAAAAGAGTCTACTGTACAATCTACACTTGCTAGTAGTGTCCAGTGAAGGGTTTGGAGAACTTATCAATGAAAAATGGTTCTTAAATTATTCTTAAAATTGCCTTAAAATTAAAATTCTTAAAATATATACCTTTCACCAACTGAACTCTAGATTTTTGAACTCACTATTTCTCAAGCACCACCTCCTACCAGCCACTACTTGAGCTTCTAGAGATACAATAGTGAGTGGCACAGACAGAAATCTCCTGCAGGGCCTTCCATTTCAGTTGTATGAACAGTTCAGTTGTGTGTCTTCATCTCCCAAGTATCATGCATGGAAAGTCTCATGTATGCAAGTCATTCACTTGGGCACTGAGCCACATCTCCAGAGCTTGAGAATCATTAACTACAATATGCTTCATTTTTTTTCTTTAATGTAGATGGAACCCAGGGCCTCAAAACATTGAGATATATGCTCTGCTCCCTGACCCATCTCCTTGACCTCCAACTGCTTTCTTAAAATTTAGTCAGTTCTCACTTGGAGTCATCTTCAGATTTTAAAGAAGAAATATTAAACAACACGTTTATTATTGAAGAACCTGCTGATACATTTTTATGACTTTTCACATATGTTGATGCCTCTAGAACCATGATCAAAGAATCAAACACATCCATTTCTTCTAGTGCTTTTCTCTTGTTCATTTGTCTCCTTCCTGCTTGCCCTACTTCTGTCTCCGGGCAACCACAGATGTGCTTTCTATTGGGAGGGAGTCATTTTAAGTTTCGAGAGCTCCATGTAAGTTGAATCATAATATACATGCATGGTAAAGAATACACCCAGATATACAATCTTTTGGAAAAAACACAGAGTAAGTTAAACCTGGAGAAGGAAAAGAAAAGATCAGAGGAATGAGTAAATGTCCCTGTGTGGGGGCAGCTGTCCATTTCCTATATGTATTTTTAAACAGGCAGAGCTATAAGTTAGCTGAGGCTATCCAGTTCCATTTCCATTTTTTCATTAGCCAGGGCCTTTGCAAGAGATGCTCAACTCAAGCTTCTTTTAGCATACATAACAATATGCACATGAAGAAATACACACACACACACACACACGAGTTTGTTGGCACATACAATAGCAAACATCAGACTTTCAGCATTGATGCCCAAAAAACATGAGTAAAACTGCTGCATGTCTCAGCTCCCTTCTACAGTTATTTATTTCCCCCCTTCTTCCACAAATTATTATATTAAAATCCTTGAAAATATTTCAGAATATTTTTAGTATTTATGAATTTTAAACTTTAACATCTATTCATTCAAAAGTATTATGCTGTAGATAGAAGGCCTACTCAATATCTGACAGTTTCGTTTAATTTTTAAAATATTTCATGCATGTAACATAATTAAAATGAGCATATAGTTTTCTCACAAATTAATTTTCACTTATTTGTGAAGCCACCAGATGCCAAAGGAACATGGTAGAATTAAATAGAAATAGATTTCCACATCATTCTCTTTTTTTCTTATTTTGAATTTGTTTCCATTGACTTTATAATAAATATGCATGAGTAATTGCTAATGTGTCAGAATAAAAAACTAAGTATCACTTTACCCACAGTAATAGAACAAAGGCTCCTAGAAAATTTTTATTCTTCCTATTTGCATTTTGGAGACTTTTTTCATCAATTCCCACATCCACAAGGAGAGTTTTTTCCCATTATTTCTCACATCTGTGGGGCTGGGCACCCATAGATCAAGGCAGTTTTCAGAGACCCCACCATTTCCTAGTCTATCTAGCTGCTAAGAGTCAACAAGCAAGCCATGAGCCACCACAGAACTGGCGTTAGAGAGAACAGAAAGTCAGTTTATTTCTGTCCACACTCTCCCAACCCCTATCCAAGTTGCAGCCCTGGCCTCCTCCATTCTTGCTCTCACAATTTAGGGGACCACAGTTAATTTTCTCAGACCTGTCTGTTGCATTTACTTCAATGACTTTTCAAGAGTTACTTTGGAGGAAAAAAGCCAGTTGTCTAGTGGGTTGTGCATTGCACATGTTTCTTTGTTCAAGTGTGTGTGTGTGTGTGTGTGTGCGCGCGCGCACGCGCGCATGTGTATGTGTGTGTGTGTGTGTTTTGCTGGGAACTAAAATCA
>PVKC010034035.1:0-13730 GCA_004027635.1 Crocidura indochinensis | reverse complement strand
TGGTCCCCCGGGCCTGCCAGGAGCAATTTCTGAGCATGGAGCCAGGAGTAATCCCTGAGCACTGCCAGGTGTGACCCAAAAACCAAAAAAATAAAAAAATAAAGAAATAGGTAAATACAAATCTTGGCTTGAAAATTCAAATCGATTTGAAAGCTTGTTGTCTTTGACCTTTCGATTTGCAAAGGTGGACAAGTTTCCCAATTTAAAAATGCAGACTGTACACTTGTATTGCTTGCTCTACTTTTATAGGCTACAACATTCTTTATAACAGCAGGCTTCTATTTGTTGATTATTATCTGCATGTGATAGACTTATAAGTATTCTTCAATGTATATTGTACTTTATAGCTGAAAGTCAGTGTTCTGCATGGGTACCACTTTGCAGCCCAGGGAAATAAAAGTAAGGTTTATAAAACTGAGAAAATGAAAAACTTTGCATAGAAGATTATAGGATTCAAACAAGTCTAACTTCTACTTTGTGTTTGCTGTTATGTATAGGGTGTGCTTAGGTAATTCAGAGTTGCTTTTTATACAGTTAGGTTCCCTGAAAGCTTTTATTCACAGCCAAATAGTAGTTAAAATTTAAGGACACAGTATGAACAAGAAAAGAAAAAGACATTTCTCAGAAATCTTAGAATCGTTGTACAACTTCAAACTTACTAATTGGTGGGTAATTCTACGTTAGCTGTCTTTTTTATGGTCATAGCCCCTTTTTCTTTATCATATTTTCTAGGTGAAAAATTCTGAGATAAACCCAAACTGCAAACTTGTGTCTGGCATCTGGCGTTTCAGAACAATCAGTTTAGTGAACCAGCTATTAAATATGCCTGAACTTTCCAGACACAGTTGTCTTTTTTCCTTATGGTAACTCATTGCATGTGCAACACTTTAAAGCAAAACTCTTTGAAGGTATTGCTCACTACTGGCTATATAATTTTCGTATTGATCAATTATTAATTACCCATTAAGTTTTTGTTGCAGGTATGGACACCTGTTTAGTAGAACTATTGTTACTTTAGCTTATCCTAGCCTGTGTTTTTAAATAAAGTAAAATATTCATAGTTTAAGTCACTATTAATATCACTCTTGAGTATTAGTCATACTTTCTCTATGATCTTCATTGGATCATAAAGAATTTTTAAGCGTGTATTATGAACTCCTTTCTCAGTAACTGAGCTTCTATCAATCAATAAATAGTGGAGAGTATGCATAGAATAAATGCCTCCTTGGCTTTTTTCCTTCCTTCCTTCCTTCCTTCCTTCCTTCCTTCCTTCCTTCCTTCCTTCCTTCCTTCCTTCCTTCCTTCTTTCCTTTCTACCTTCCTTCCTTCCTTCCCTCCTTTCTTCCTTCCTTCCTACCTTCCTTCCTTCTTTTTTGTTTTTGAGCCACACCCAGTGATGCTCAGGGGTTACTCCTGGCTATGCACTCAGAAATTGCTCCTGACTTGGGGGACCATATGGGATGCCAGGGATTAAACCATGGTTCATCCTAGGTTAGTGCGTGCAAGGCAGACTACCTACCTCTTGTGCCACTACTCCAGCCCCTGACTTCTTTTCTTATTAGACTAAAATAACAGTTTTTTGAGAATAGTAAAAGATAAAATCAGGTCTCATTTATAAATTTACTTTACAGGAATATAACCATCATATCTATCCTTTCTTTTTCTAGTTATAATCGCTGGTTGTGTCAAGCTCGATCTGAGGATCTGTCTGATATAGCTTCTCTAAAAGCCTTATACCAAACAGGTAATTGTTTTTTACTAATTAAGGACCCTACCTACTAGCATATTATTAATCTCAGGTTTTCTGGTTTTATCCATTTTAATCTCTGAGCAAACTGTTTGTAGTAATGAAAATAATTTTTGCTCACCATATCCTTAAAATTAATAACTCAGCCTATAAAACAATCAACATTAAACTTCTGCTTTAACTTTGCTTAATTTCTTTGTAGTATTCTTTGCTCTTGCATGTGTGAATTTCTCTCTCTCTCTCTCTCTCTCTCTCTCTCTGTGAATGCACAGTTTCTAGCAAATAGCATGTACATACCACACTGACATACTTTGTTGCTTTTAGAACTACCATGTATTTGTTATGCAATTTCAAATGTTACCTACGTTTATAAATATGCCAGGCTCTTAGATTATATTGAAGTATATAAATTAACATAGGAATGCATTACATACTCATTGATTTATTCATTCATAGACAAAAGACTGATTTTTCATATTAGAGTTTTATTTTTTTTTCTTGGATCGCCAGTGATAATAAAAAGTGGAGTTTAAGCAGTCCTTGGGAAAAAGAAGATGGAGGCATCATTTTCTCCAACTTCAAATCATATGATAAAGTTGTAGTCATTAAAAAAGGATGGTATTGGAATAAAGATAGACCCTCAGTAAAGTGGAATAAATGTGAGTGCCCTGAGGCCAACCTTAAGTATATATGATCATCTAATCGTTGATAAAGGGGCAAGAACTAAGAAATTGTGTTGGGGAAAAAAGTGAACTCTGACCTCTCTTTAATGCTGTACACAAAAGTCAAATCAAATGATATCAGACCTTGATAGCAGATCTGAAACCATAAGGTATATAGAAGAAAAACTCTCCATGACATTGAAACTAAAGGCATCTTCAAAGAAGAAATACCACTGATCAAGCAAGTAGGACTACATTAAACTTAAGAAGCTTCTGTATCTCAAAGGAAACTATGACCAGTATACAGATTGCCTCCAGATTGGGAGAAACCCAATACCCATCTATAAAAGGTTAATATCTAAGATATATAAGGTACTGGTAGGACTTGACTTTAAAGTGGGTTAAAACATCTAACTCATTTAAAAATGGGAAGAAGAGATAAACAAAAATTTATTCAAAGAAGAAATAAAGATGGCCAAAAGGCACATGGAAAAAAACCACTGCGTCATTAATCGTCAAACAAACCAAAACAACAGTGAGATACCATCTCACACCACAGAGACTGACAGACATCAAAAAGAACAAGAATATGGGCTGGAGCCACCATACAGCAGGTAGGGCATTTGTCTTGCACACAGCCAACCTGGGTTCAATTTCCAGTATCCCATATGGTGCCTTGAGCACAAAGCCAGGAGTAACCCCTGAGCACTACCAAGTCTGGCCCAAATTTAAAAAAAAGGAAAAAGAAAAACCAGTGCTGACATGGGTGTCAGGAGAGAGGGATTCTCATTCACTGTTGGTGGGATTGTTGACTGCTCCATCCTTTTTGGAAAACAATATGGATATTCCTAAAAAAAAAAAAAAAAACTAGAGATTGAGATTCTGTATGACCCTGTGATACTACTCCTAGAACCCAGAAATAATGCACAAATGCCCTCTGCTCTCCAGTGTTCATTGCAGTTCTATTAACAATAGCCAGAATCTGGAAACAATGCAAGTGTCCGAGAACAGAAAAGTGGCTAAAGACATTAACACAGTGTCATACTATGCGGGTATTAAGAAAATAAAGTCATGAAATTTGCTTTTACATTGATGGAAATGAAGAGTGTTATACATAGCAGAATGATTCAGGGAAAGGAATAGATATAGAATCATTTGTTGGATTCATTTGTTGCATTCATTTGTTGGATATAAAACTAATGATAGCCTGGTATTAATATTCAGAGACAATAGAGTAGAGGCCCAAGACAACAAGTCTCTGGTAGGAAGCTCGTTACAAATAGTGGGGAGTTGCAGTTAGGGCAGAGAAGGGACCACTATGACAATACTAGTTGGAAATGATTTCTAGGTGCTGCAAGGAGATAAAATGATATGCATAATTTCTCTTCGGTACCAATATTGCAAACCACAGTATCTAAAAAGAAATGAAGAGAGAAGAAAATTGTCTGCACCAGAGTCATACAGGGGATAGGACAGGAGGGAAACTGAGGAAACTGGTTGAGAAAAATGTGCACTGGTCAATAGTATACATTATATGACTAAAGAACTTTGATGGGAAGGTTGCACTGGTCAAAGAGGGTGTTCTTTTTTATAATTGAAATCCAGTTACAATCATGTTTTTCATCTTGGTGCTTAAATAAATTTATTATAAGAAAATTAAAAGATCTAAGACAATAGCATTGTGAAAAAATAGAACTTGGTGACTGTCTCATGGTGATTCAATTAAAGAGTTAATTTTAAAAATAAAAAAATAATGGAGTTGGGTTTAAACAAAAAGCTATTACTGAAAAATATTCACCCAGAGACCTTACCTTTTTGACCATTCCAGATTAAAATCCTATATTCTCAAGCAAAAACGAGCTTGCATTATTTGTGCAATCAAAACCTAATCTAAAATCCTATAAAGAGGTTATATCTTAAAAAGTCAGAGCAGTCACTAAAGCCAATAAATCTTAGAAAACAAAGTTTTGCCTTGCTCATGGCCAATCCAGTTCTATTCCTCAGCACTCCATAGAATTCCCTGAAGCCTGCCAGGGGTTAGGCTTCTGAGCACAGAACCAGGAGTCACCCCTGAGCACTGTCAATTGTGGCCCCAAAACAAAACACAAGCTTAAGATGAAATTTGAGGGGGAAATGGTTGAGACCAGAACATAGGGTATTTTGAAGTCGTTTCTGGGTGCTGATTCCATTTCTTTTTTATAGGTGTTGATAACTGTGGTCGCACAGTGATGGTGGTAGTTGGACGGAACATTCCTGTAACACTAATAGATATGGACAAGGTAAGCATAAAATGGCCCAATTTTACAAATAATGCTTTTTTTAAAAAATAAATGTAATATGAGGCTAGAGTGATAGTTCAGCAGGGAAGGATCTTGCTTTGCATGATCTGGATTTGATTCCCTGGCATCCCATATAGTTCTATGTGCACTGCCAGACATAATTCCTGACTGCAAAGCCAGGAGTAATTCATGACTACCGCCAGATATGACAAAAAAAAAGTTGAATATTGGGGCCAGAGTGCTGGCATAGCAGTAGGGTGTTTGCCTTGCACACAGCTGACCCAGGACAGACTGCAGTTCGATCCCCTGGCATCCCATGTGAACCCCAAGCCAGAAGCGATTTCTGAGTGTATAGCCAGAAGTAATCTCTGAGTGTCACCGGGTGTGGCCCCAAAACTAAATAAAAAAAATGTTGAATATGAATTGGGTACCGAGCTTAGAATAGGAGATAAAGTAGAATTGAGTATCTGACAGTCTGGCCCAAAACGCCTGTGAGTTGGCAATTCACTAAGTTAGGGATCTAGTTTCTTCCTCAAGGAGAAACAAAAATAGTAGAATACCCAGATCTGATCTCTCACACATGCAATTGCCTTGTTTAAGACATGATGTTAACTGGCAGGTTTTTGTTTGGACTGTTCGCTTGCAAATTCTGCCATTCTGCCCTTTTTGTTTTAAACAGAAAAATTTACTTTTTTTTTTTCATTTATCTGAAAGGAAAAAATAGACAGAGAAGTAGTTAATGCTGTAACATTATATGCCCAAAAATTAGCTAGGAATAACTTTGTGTTTTAAATTTTAAAGTGAATTTTAAAGTGATTGATTTTAAAAACGAGTTGGAGGCAAAACCATGAGACAGTGGGTAGGGCACTTTCCTTACACAAGACCAAATCAGATGTGATCTCTGGAACCCTATATGGTCCCCCAAACCTTGCCAGGAATGATTCCTGAGTGTAGAGCCAAGTTATCGCTGAACAAGGCCAGATATGGGCCCAAAACAAGAAAAATAAAAAAGAAAATAGAGTTGAGAGTCTGAGAAACCCATCTGTCCTGCCTAGGACATAAATCAGTTTAATCTTCAGAATTTTTTTTTCCTCTCAACCTCTGTGAAAGAGATTGCTAGGAAAATAATGCTTGCCTTGTTTCTCTTTTTCTTCCAGGCACTCTTATATTTCATCCATGTGATGGATCATATTGCTGTGAAGGAGTATGTACTGGTATATTTTCACACACTGACCAGTGAATACAATCACCTGGACTCCGAGTTCCTGAAGAAACTCTATGACGTCGTGGATGTCAAGTTAGTTCTTAGAAATTATCAATAACAGAGTCAGAGAGATAGCACAGCGGTAAGGTGTTGGCCTTGCATGCGGCCAACCCTGGAAGGACCCAGCTCGGTTCCCAGCATCACAGATGTTCCCCCAGCCTGCCAGGGGTGATTTCTGAGTACACAGCCAGACATGACCCCTGAGTGCCACAAGGTCTGACCCAGAAACCAACCAATCAATCAATCAATCGATAATTACATAAATTTTAAAAATATTTTATCAAGAGCAGAAAAAGCTTCTTCTAATTACTGATCAATAGAAAGCAATGCTGCATGGTTTATGAAAGGATATTTTATATAGCAGGTTTTTGTTTTATATGGAATAGAGACTTACATTTTTTAAAAAAAAAAACTCTTTAATCCCAATTTATTTTGTATTTAAGTAAACATGCATGTGAAAATTATCCTGCTTTGAAATGCTTTGAGAAAGGGTTAGGGTCAGTACCAATCTTTGCCTAAAAAAATAACAAAAAGAGGGTCAAAGAGATAGCACAGCTGTGAGGTGTTTGACTTGCAAGTGGCCAACCCAGGACGGACCTAGTTCAATTCCTGGCATTCCATATGGTCCCCCAGCCTGCCATCGGTGATTTCTGAATGCAGAGCCAGGAGTAACTTCTGAGTGCCTCTGGGTGTGGCCCCAAACCAATCAATCAATCAATCAATCAATCAATCAATGAAGTTTTAAAAAAAGAAAATAACAAAAAGTAGCATCTCCTATTAATATGTTGTGTTTCATTTTTCAGAATAATTCATAATATTTCATTTAAGTCAGTGGCTCCTAAGTTTGTTAATTCCAGAGATTCTAGCTCTGTATTTGAAAATGGCATGCAAGGGCCGGAGAGATAGCACAGTGGGGAAGGCATTTAGTGACCTGTCCTGGGCTCAGTGCTTGGCAATCTTTATGCCCTTATGATCCCCAAGCTTGCAAGGAGTTATCCTTGAGCAGAGCCAGGAGTAAGTGCTGACCACAGCAGGGTGTAACTTCAAAACAAAAATGGTTCACAGTATCTATTTAAAGAGGAATTTACTTTGTCCTTGCTCAAAGTGGCTCTTTCCCAACCAAGAAAAAAAAAAAAAAAGAACACGCTATCTCTTATCAAAGAAACATATTAAGTAATGGAATGTTCTCGAACCTGTTCCTGACATTTCACTGAAAATAACACTTTGTAATTGAGAGGTATTTGAAAATGTTTATTTCACGTAGTATATATAATTCTATACTTTAGCAATAAATCATCCAAAAATGGTGACTGGTTTTAGACATGACTTAAACTGATCCTGTTTTGATTTTGAATCAGGTACAAGAGGAACTTGAAGGCTGTTTACTTTGTCCATCCAACATTTCGCTCAAAGGTATAGTAGTTTTTGTTTTTAGCTAAATCTTTAACTTATGTCAGTGTTCCTCAATTATTTTCTGTATGCCCCTATTAGGAAGAAAACATTTTTTGCGCCCCCCGTGTAACTGTAAATAGTATCTTTATTAAAAAAAATCTTTAACCTGCAAAACAAAAATATATAAAATAATTTGAGCTGATTTTTTTAATCAGAGATGATGTCTGGGTTAATGGCTACAATGAGCACGTTTTGCAATGCATAGCTTTTTGAAGCAGGCTTTGAAGCAGGACACAGCAACTCTCAGCTCCAGAGACATACAGAGACATAAACACGGAGCTTAGCTTGTTATGACAGTGTTTGCCAAGGTCAAGCGTGCCCTCCCCTTACTGAGCCTCATGCCCCCCCTAGGGGGCACGCCCCACTATTTGAGAACCACTGGCTTAAGTCATTATATGCCAGCATAGTAGATTTCAGTGTTATATTTTATAGTAGCCATGACTTCTAATTTTTCTGTGAATCCTTCTTTCTAAGTGATAATAAGTTGTAGTTTTTTTTTTTTTGTTTTTGTTTTTTTGGGTTTTTTTGTTTGTTTTTTTGTTTTTGGGCCACACCCAGTGACGCTCAGGGGCACCTCCTGGCTATTCGCTCAGAAGCCGCTTCTGGCAGGCACGGGGGACCATATGGGGAACCGGGGGATCGATCGAACCACTGTCCGTCCTAGGTTAGCGCAGGCACCTTATCTCCAGCGCCACCGCCCGGCCCCCAAGTTGTAGTTTTTAAGTTTTGGTTTCCTATGACTAGTAGGCAACCTCATAAGCTATTTACCTCTCAGTCTTTGATCTTCATTCTCTATTCATCTCTGCTCGTTCTGTTGCTACAGAGCATTTTTCTTCCTCTACTTATAACTAACTCCTATCTATGCTTTAGATCTCAGCTCAACAAAAACCATTTTGGGGGCTAGAGCAATAGTGCAGTGGGTAAGCTGCTTGCCTTGTACACTGCTGACCCAGGTTCAATCCCCAGCATCCCATGTGGCTCCCCAAACACTATCAAGGGTGATTCCTGAACACAGAGCCAGGAATATTCCCTGAGAATAGTTATGTGTTGGCCAAAAACAATATAAATAATAAGCTTTTATCTACCTGTACTGTAAGATACTCCTATCATTGTTATAGTAGTTATTGGGTGTGTGTGTGTGTGTGATGCTGAAATCAAATACAGGACCTCACATATGGCAAGATACATGCTTTACCATTGAGCCCCCTTTCCACCCTGCTGTTTAATATTGAAAGGGATAAAAATTTCTTGCAATTTTATACCGAGTATCTAATTTTATAATTTAACCTATCAAGACATCTTCTATTTTTACTTTTCCTGCAATGCTATCTTTTTATTCTTTGCATAATCTCAAACCCATATTCCATCACTTTAGCAATACTCTAAAGGCCTTAAATTATGACCTCTTGCTCATGTACCTGTCATGCATGCCATCGAAACCTGATTTGGAAATAACCCCATGTTCTGCTCTTTTCTTGTACCTGGATTCTGAATACTGATGGGGAAATCCTGGAGCCTGGTGACTTAGCTCTGCAGCCTAGGTGGGCTTTCCTTGCCAGGGTCTCTGCTATCTCTCTGATCAGGACCTGCCTCATTCTTTTTTTTTTTTTTTTTTTTTTGGTTTTTGGGTCACACCCGGCAGTGCTCAGGGGTTACTCCTGGCTCCATGCTCAGAAATTGCTCCTGGCAGGCACAGGGGACCATATGGGGCACCGGGATTCGAACCGATGACCTTTTGCATGAAAGGCAAACTCGTTACCTCCTTGCTATCTCCCAGTCCCCCTGCCTCATTCTTTATAGGCTTCTTAAGTTCTGTCCACTGTTACCTCCTCACTCCACCACCTAGCCTTGCTTTGATCTTAACAGAAAATTTAGAAAATATCAGTAGTGAGCACCCCATCTCCTCATTCCACTGCTCAGACAAATTTATTCTTATCATTTGCTTCTGTCCCTCTTGACAGATCTATATTCCCTCTTCCTGAACTCACTCCACCTGTGAGTAGGATTCCCAAGTGATGACAAGAATGTTTCATAAGCACTCTTCTTCCCACTCACCATTTTGTTCAAGCCTACCTTCAAATTCCACTTCTGAAGTGGATAATCATATTAGACTCCTATTTCAGACTAAGGAATTGATGCTGAGAGGGGTTAAATAGCTTTCTCCCAGCTAGCCACTAATAAATTGATACCCCGGCATCTCTTTTCAGTAATTATCCTTTTTATCCTCTCCTTCTTTTCTAAACTTAACTCATCAACTTCTTTTTCCTTTTCTCAACTTTCCCTTCTTGATTCTGCCTTTCCTTTCAATCCCATATTCCCCCAGTTTGATCCCTTGAACCTTCATTGGTCCCCTGAACCCTGCCAAGAGTATCACGAGGTATGGCCCACACACAAAAAAATATGTTGGGCATATTAGCAATAGATTTAATGTTGATGTTTTCAAAGTAGTCTTTTTTTTTTTTGCAGGAAGTATAAATTATATTAAATATTTAGGGCCGGAGCGGTGGTGTAGGGCATAAGGCCTTGCGCACGCTAGCCTAGGACAGATCGCAGCTCGATCCCCTGGCATCCCATATGGTCCCCCAAGCCAGGAGCAATTTCTGAGCACATAGCAGGAGTAATACCTGAGTGTCACTTGGTGTAGCACAAACAATCAAAAAGGTACAGATCTAAAAAGGTGAAATGCTTTGTAAAAGAAAAATGGTAGAGGGTCATCATTGCCACCATATTCAAAGCTAAAACTTGAGGGCTTAACTCTGAGAAAGTGACAAAAAATACTAATAGATATAGGGATAAATAAAATAGAGAATCCAGAGAGAAAGGGAGAACTTGCTGTGAACAAAAAATGGAAAATTAGATCAGTAGAAAAATGATAGTCTATTCAACAAGCAGGATCAGAGTAATTGGATTACACATAAACAAATTTGACTTATATCTTTCATCATATATAAATACTAACTCAAAAACGATTAAGCACCTAAGTGGAAAACTTCAGTTTTGCAGTTGATATAGCTGTATAAATCATCCATTCTACTCCTAGATACCTAGCCAGGACAAAATAGAAACACATCCTTACCAATTTTTGCATAACTATTCATTATTATGAGTAGTAATTTATATTATTATGAAAACCAGGAAACTACCCATGTCTCTCTCATTTGGGGAATAGACAAACTGATAGGTAGATTTCTATACTCAAATATAACCCAGCAGTAAAAAAGAATGGATTATTAGCATGTGTGGAACTCAAATTATATTGAGGAAATGTGAAATCAGACACAAAACAATATACACTACCTGATTCCTTTCATGTAGGATGTGAGTAGACAAAAACACCTATATAATTGCTGAGCACAAAATAATGATATAGGGTGGAAAGGTGGAGCGATGAGCTATAAAGCACCCCCAAAAATCTTTGAGAATAATGAGTTTATTTTCTTGATGTGTGATAATAGTTCTGGGTGTTTGCTTAAGTCAAAGCATAGCAAGTTGTGTGTTTTAAATATGTGATTTATTTTAAATATGTAGTTTTATATATATCTTTGCTTCTTTTTAATATAATAATTTTTATTTTGACCAAAGTGGATTACAAGTCATTCACACTAAAATTTTAGGTATATAGTGACATTGAGTCAGGGCATTCCCACCACCAATGTTGTCCTCCCTCTCCCACCATTTTTAGCATGCGTCCCATAATCTCCTCCTTTGCTCCCTGGGCTGCTAGTATAAGTGGTCCCCTCTGTGTCTTATGTCAGCAGTATTTCAATAAATTTCTTCCTTAAAAATAGCTACAGTGATATTGCAGCACAGTTTCTGGAATAGCTGAAATTTTGTAGCACAAAAACTGCCAGATATTTCTAGTGATGTGAAATAGCTATATTTCTAAGTGATGATAGTAATATTCAATTGTGGGGCTGCTTTGAAAACAGTTGTGACAGTTTCTTGTATGTCAAATATATACCTAATCTGCAGTCTAGCAGATCTTCTGCTAGGTATTGACTTAACTGAAATGAAAGAAAGCATAGACACATAAAAAGATTTCAGCATGACTGTTCATAGCAGCAATAACTGGGAACTGCCCAGATATCCTTCAGTTGGATTATAAATAATTAAACTCTGGAATATTCTTGTAATGGAATATTATTTGGCAATAAAGGAGAACATGCTGGTATACGTATCGTAGAAGAATCTTGAAAACATTCTGTTAAGTAAAGCAAGCCTTCCTTCCATGTAAGTCATGCTCTGTGATTCCATTGACACGAAATTCTGGAGAAAGCAAAACCTAAGCCGTGGAACGAAAAAAGAAAATTGGTTTTTCTCTGGAAAGTGACTTATGGAAAAGGAGCGTGAACAAACTTTCTGATGTGATAATTATCTGTATTTCAATGGGATCATGCAGGAATTTGAATAAATAGCAGAAGTACGCTTCAACTCTATGTAGTTCATCAAAAGTACGTTTTTCTAGCAAAGAATCTGAACAAACGTTGAACTCTAGTTTGATGGGGTGCCAACCAGGCATTGTCAAGTGTAGCCCCTGGAGGCCACTGAGCATAGCAGCGTGGTCCCTGGTGTCACATCCCTGTCATCCTTATGCTGAATTGATGATTTGGTAAGTCAAGAATCACCTCTTGGACTTCTTGGATCTCCTGAGCCGAGCCCCTCTTTGGAGGTCCAAAAAACAATAATGTTTCCATGAGCAAGATCTTATAAAACTTAGATCTAACTTAAATATAAATATTAATAAATAAAATATTATCAAATGGTTAACTGAAAAGTTATTTCAGAAAAAAATACTTATTTGATGTCAACGTATATTGTATTATATTCAACTTGAGACTGTTAGAAAAGATACAAATGAAGAAAAGAACCAACTGAGATCTAACTATCCCCTCATCTACAGCACTGAAAGTTTGCAAACCCTCTCCTTCCCATGGGGGTATTGCACCTCAAATTTAGGTATTAGGGCCAGTAGCTTTGGCCATCACATCTGAAGTTCCTTCAGCGAGGAGTCAGTTCCTAGGTCAAGCAAGGGCTGAGGACCAGATGTAGAAAGTGAAAGCCATCCTGTCACTTCATCCCAGTTTTATTCTGGAACAAGGAAAATGAAGTTCAACTTAAAAGGCGTGCAATGAAACGAAATGCACCATTCTGTTTGTACTAAATCAAAACTAAAAATAGGGTAGTTGTCATTAAAAAAAATGATGAGGAGCTTAAGGGATCATAAAACAATAAAACCATAACTGTTCTCATTCCCCTCTGCCAGTCTTTTCCAGGCCACTGGATCCAAAGTGATAATCAGTTGACTGCCCATATAAATCACTACTGCTGTTCTTTTTGAAGTTCACTAATAGGAAGGAAACTAAGTGGACTTGCTTTCTGGCTGTGGTCGGTTATTTGAGCGCACATGTTCTGTGACCAGGCTTATCCTAGATTATATTTTGTGGTTCTATTTACTAGGCTTTGCAATAGGAATAATTGGGTGAAAGAATTTCTAGCATTCACAGAGAATTAAGAAGCTTACTGGGTGTGGGAGTAAGGTTGAGTGGGATAGGACAAGAGAACACTATAGCAGTGGTGATGGGAAATGGTAATTGGGAGGTGAGGGTGTGCTTAAAATTGATAAAAGTATTAAGTATGAGGGGCCAGAGCTATGGCACAGTAGTAGGGCATTTGCTTTGCATGCAGCTGATCCAAAACAGACCTCGGTTCAATCCCCAGTGTCCCATCTGATCCCCCAAGCCAGGAGCGATTTCTGAGTGCATACGTAGGAATAACCCCTGAGCATCACCGGATGTGGCCCAAAAACAAACAAACAAAAAGTATTAAGCTTGAAACTTTATCACTAACAGTAATATAAGTGCATAACTTAGAAGTGCTTATATGGGTGGAGATGGATAAAACTGGGGACATTGATCTAAAGTGGAGGAAATGTGGATGTCCCTGGATAGAAAAAAAAAAATTTAATGATATTTCCATTTGTCTACTCAGAATATTTTCTCATCTGAGTCTTGGAAGTTATAAAAGGAATAAATGCAATAAAGAAAGGTGTTTCTATTCTTTCCTCACCCAATTTTTTTCCTTTGATTTTGTCAATTTATTCACTGTCAATGTGATCTGAACTATTCAGGAATCCTGTGTTAGATCTATGCAATTAAAAGGGACATTAACGTATAGAGCTCATTTTCTAAATATAGAAATTGAGCCCAAGATGAATGTTATTTATTTTTATAATGATAGGAAAGAATATCAGACTTTCCTTAAATAGTAGTAAAGTAGTAAACTCAAAACTTCCTGTTTCTTCACTAGTTGCTAAACCATTCAGTACA
>PVKC010034034.1:0-13815 GCA_004027635.1 Crocidura indochinensis | reverse complement strand
TTTTTATTATAACAGCGATTTACCAACTTGTTCATAATACAGATATTTCAAGATTAAATGTTCAACCATCAACCCTACTACCACTAGTATGACTTTCCTTCCATCACTGCCTCCAGTTTCCTACCCATTAACCTATTCTACCTCCTTGCAAGCACAAGCAAATTGGCTTCATATTGTTTGTTACAACACAAAAGTAAATGGAATGATCAAAACTTAGATCAATAAGGTCAATTGGTAATCACAATTCTAGCTCCCAGTGGTGTGACTAAAGTCATTGTGTGAGGATTTACAGAAAGACATCTTTTCATTGCCCTCCCATATGGCACAGCAGCCCTCCAGAACTGACTCAGATTCAGGGCTACTCAGACTCCTGGAGTATTTGACATTTAAGTCCAGGGCTTCCCTGCCTCATCTCATAGCAAAGGTTTCTATCGACTCCCCATAAGATTAATAGAACAGAGTCCTGAGAATTGATTATAAAGTGCATTTGTCTCCCTACCAGAACTGATTGTTTGAGATAAAGGGGGTATGCCTGTTGGAACTGGTTTGATAGCAGATAGGATAAATGTGCTCGGAACCAATCCCCTTGTCCTCCCACTATGCACCTTCCTAACTAGCCATCTTGTCCACCGCACTCAGGTGCCTCCCAAATCAACATTCAAACAGAGAACAATTCTTGGCATGATCTCTCCATTTTGACCATGAGTTCTCATGAGATGAATCTCTTTTTAAGTGCTACAGTGAAGCATTCTTATTGGTAAGCGTCGTTGCTTCCCAAGACACCTCTTGTGAACAGTTTTGGGGACCATCATTCCATGCTTCTACCAAGGCCAAACCAAATAATGATGAGGCATATGTATGGCTATTGCCTTTGGTTTTGAGGTAAAATTAAAACTAAAAATTTTACAACTGGCTTACCAACAATATATAATGATGCCTTTTTTCATATTTGAATCGATCTCATTCTCCTGAGAATATGTATTCTCTAGATCTGACATCATTTACTCCATTCACCCAGTGAGGTCCAGCATACCTCTACAGGACCCTCTATCTGCACCATTAATCTGGTCACCACTAGTCATGAGGGTGACTGAACATTTGCAGTGAGTTTCCCGGGAGACTCAGGACCTAATTGTTAATTTTCTTTAATTTGATTAATTAAAATTTAAAGTAAATAGTCATGTGTGGTTAGTAGCTACTGTAGTTGACAGAGCAGCTTTAATGAGTCCCCTAATTAAAAGGCATACATTAGTTGTTCCTAAGTTGTCTCGATTACATATTCTGAAGGGATGCACATCTGTGTGTGTGTGAATATTTGAGTGCGAGCTCATTATTTCCTAATTGAGGTTTCCCCCAATACTTTGCGTCCTCTATTAAGAGGAAGCTAGGTTCCTGCGATCTGTAATCATTTCTAATGGAATAAGAGGCAGATGTGCCCGCAGAGTTGCTGTTAACTATCCTTGGGGCAAGGAGCGCATCCTGGGGGATATTTGGCATTTTCTCTGGGTGGCTCTACAACAGCCTGACCGTGCTGAGCCTTCACTAGATGCTACTACTGCTACTCAGGCACCCACCATGAAACTATATTCAGCCCCCTTTTGGAAAGAAGAACTGCTTTGTGGCATGAGAATGAGCTGGTAGTGACCTCTTTACTCCATGCCCACAATAATGCATCATTAATTGTGCTCATATGAAAGCATGGCAAGCAATATTGGAGTCCATTTCCTAATGTCCCTCAATCGCCCACCCCTATCTGTTCCTGCCTGTCCTCAATAATGTATAAATAATAGGTTTGGCTGCAATTCATGTAATTAGGCTGTGATGAGAGCTAATCTGCTGCCATAGTGGAGTTTGTGTCTTCAGGACTATCTCTGCCTACAACATGGGCAGCTTGATGCCAACCACAACGGGGTCAACATGAATGTGGACCAATGTTGCCGCTGGCTGAGCAGAGGCAGAGGCCATGGACAGCTGGATCCTTCTAGGATCCAGGAAACCTCACTCTGCCCTTTCCCCCACCAAGTCATCACCACCCACTCAATCGTCTTCTTTCATAGAGACCAACTAGATGCATTTCTGGAGGGTTGCTCATGAATTTCTGGGAGGAAAGCAGGTGATGGATATTGGTTTGTTCTTATTTTTTCAATGACTTTCAAAGATTTTTAAAGACCATAGTGAATACTAATTTCTAGCCCATGACATCCTCCCAAAGATTCTTCTGATGTTAACACCCACAAATATTTTACTTTTATTGCCGGAACAAAACTGTAGCAGCATCCACAGACCTCTAAATAAAGGAAGGGGGGAAATCTCCCACAATGCTGAAAGCCCTACAAATCAAGCTGTTTTCACTCTTCTCTGCTCCCTTTCTGCCTTGGCTCACCTGTGTACATAATTTATGTAGGAAGCTGCTCCTGTGTCTTTGGTTCCAGGTATACAGCAAATAGGTTTAAATCTAAGTCAGAGCTGGCAGATAGATTTCCTTCTGGGAAACTGGTCCTCTCATTTATGTTTTCACTTCTCTTCAGCCTCTGACCATTTCTGCCTTGCTGTGGATTTTTTCTGGGGTCACTCCCAGTGCCCTGCTGGAACCAGTGCTGGGCTGTCTACTGAGTAGTGCTGGACTACCCAGTGTCAGCTGTGTAGTGCTCTGGCTACCTGGCAACCACGTGAGTATGCCCTGAGTGAGTGGTTTCAACAGCAAACTCCTAAAATAAAGAGCTCCTCTGGCCTTTTTGGTTGGGAAGTAGGATCCCTGATGCTCATTATCTGCCTTGAACTTAATTTAGTTTTGATGCCTAATTTCCACACCCCTAATATTAGATTTTTAATATATACCTCTCTGGGCTTCTTCATCACCATCAACATCACACAGGCACATATGCACCCTTCAAATGCCCACACATCCTCTCCAGACATACCAGCTTCCATCCTCTCTTCATCATTGAACTGCTATTGTTCTGCTAGGAAAACTATTGCTAAATTTCCAGTTTTCTTTCTCCAGCATCCAGCTCAGCTGTCACCCTTTGTCTGCTCCATCCT
The DNA here is from genome assembly GCA_004027635.1 of Crocidura indochinensis. Lineage (NCBI taxonomy): Eukaryota > Metazoa > Chordata > Mammalia > Eulipotyphla > Soricidae > Crocidura > Crocidura indochinensis. The sequence goes on along the minus strand of PVKC010034034.1, from coordinate 10,773 downwards.
ACCAAGACAGATGCTTGCTTTCTCAATTCCCCTATCCAAATCACAGTTCATTCCACCAATTCAACACCTAGCAGTCTGCACACTAACTCTCTTGGTCTCAATTATTTGTCTCTCCCATTGAGGCAAGCCAGACACTAAAGATTGTATCTAATTGTCCTCATTCTAGAACCTCAACAGACTCTGAACCATAGCAGGTACTCAATAAAGGCTAGCTAAGAAGAAATAGTTGTGGCTTCTAATGCTGCATGTTTCCACTGCTTCCTGTATAGTGATTTAGCCACCTTGTCTCACTTTACTCAAGTTAGGTGACTAAGGAAACAGAGGGGATGAGTTCCTACCAGATAAATTGCCTTGGCTTCCTTGTCTCAGAACAACAGATGATGTCACTGCTCTGCCCTTCCCCTACCAATGACTTTTCATCATGCTCAGAACAACATCCTCTGATCCCTGACTATTCCGCCTCCCAATCTCATGACCTACTCTTAGTCCAACCATTGTGTCCCTTTGCTATTTCTGGAATACATGAAACATCTTTCTGCTTCTGGACTTTTACACTCACTCTCCACTCTGCCTAGAATATTTTTTTACCCTGAGAACCACATGGGCATCAACTCTACTCTAGACAGGACTTGGTTGAAATGCTCCCCCTCTATGGAAAAAGAAAGGACCATTGTCATCCTTTGTTATTCATGGCCTTGGTTTTTCCACTGCATTTACAACTCAGGGGGTTTCTTTTGTGGGGGCACACCCAGTGACTCTCAGGGGTTACTCCCGGCTATGCACTCAGAAATTGCTCCTGGCTTGGGGGACCATATGGGACATGGGGGGATCGAACCACAGTCTGTCCTAGGTCAACCACGTGCAAGGCAAATGCACTACTATGCCACCAATCCTCAGGGGGTTTCTTTAGAGAACTCATCTCCCACTCAATGAGGGCAGCATAAAGGCAAGACTTGGTTGGATCTTTTGCTGTTTTCCTAAGAATACACCCACTAACCACTCATAAATGTGCAAAGTGAGTATAGAATGTCGGTACAGATGAACCCCTGGACATATTGGGAAAATAAGGGGGAAATCTTATTCCTTCTAAGCTTTCTCTCTGATATTTGAAGCCAACCCTGTGCCCCAGTAATAAGATAGTGAGTTTGAGACAAGAAAGCCAACCCAGGATGTGTTAGAAGCATGGCCATGGGCTTTGGCCACTTCACCTCCATAAAAGATACTACCATAGCTACGTGTTGCTATTGGGAGTGATGAAGGAGGTGACGGGAATATCAGATGATGGTAGTGGTTACATAGGACTTAATGTGATCATCCATTTTATTTATAAGAATATTAATAGATTTCATTCATGCCCCTTCAGTGTCCCTCTGCTAGTCAGAATGCAGAGGACTTGGCCTACATGTGGAAAGAACCCATTGCATTTCCTCTCTTCTCTTTTTAGTGGTACAACATTCAGATCCTTACTCATAGTCCATTCCCCTGGGGATGTCTAACCCCAAATAAAGGTTGTCAAACATCTTAAATGTTATTAAATTGTCCAGTAAATGGGAATGCCCAGAGCAGAGAGCCAGTCAATCAGGATTATTCAAGAGTTTCAAAAAGACAGAAGGAAACCATTATTAGGTTTAAGAATATTGCGTTCCCTCTCCCACACAGCCTTTATCTAAATCTTCATTTAATTGGCAGCCTTCAGCACTGTCAGAATTGCATTCTGAGAACCAGGAGAAGTTTTCAAACATTCACACGATGTTATGTGCTTGGCTCCAAATGACTCTAGGGGAAAGAACGCTCCTTTCTGCCAGGGATTTGGAGAATGCCATATCACTGACACTACAAGCTAGGGACCCAACCTGGAATCAAATGAGCAATCAACACCATCCTATAAACTCAAATAGACCAGCTGAGGGCTATGACAAGAGCAGGGAGTACACCTGCTTCCCCCCCAACACTGCAGCAGTTCCTGCAGGCTAAACTTTGCTCCCTCCCATCTCTATCTTTAGAGTCTCCTGGACTGGTAGCATATCACAGTCTCAAGTCAATGTTTCTAGAATAAGTAATAAGGTTCTTCATGGGTTTCTGCAATAAGGGAAATTGGTTCTTAGTCCCAGTGTTTCTGAGTGGCTATAAACTAAAGACCAGGCAGGAAGAGAAACCTGGTGTTTCCTCTACTCTTCCCTTGAGCTTCATGTTATTGATTAATAAGTCTCACTAGCAGCACTGCTCATCTAAGGCTCTGGACTGTCTCCCCCTCTCCTCCTTCTGTACCTTGAATTGTGCCCTCAATCCTCCTCTCCCGACCCAGTGCCAAAGATACTTTAATGCTTCCCATCTTCCCCCTCTTTGCAGGTGCAAAGGGATAACTCAGGCTTGGCAATGCTTTTCTACTACTTGAAAGTCTCTTCTGGGGTCTGGAGACGTAGCTCAGAGGCACAGCACCTGTTTTGCTCACATGAGATCCTGGGGCATAACCCCAACATTTCCCCCCCCCCCAAATCTCTTATTACTCCTGCTGCCTTTAGGACAAAATTCTCCCTGATACTATGATGCTGTCCAGTTCCTTTCCTGTTGTTTTTTCACATCTCCACTACTCTTCAGCCCTATGCCCTCAGCTTCAGACATACAAAATAACTCCCAAGCCCCAATTGCCAGGAGATCCACAGACTAGCAGGAGCTGGCACTTGCTACATGCAGAGTCTATTCCCTTTGCTCACCTCTTACTTCCTGCTGATATTTCTGGACTCAAGTCAAGCATATCCCACAAGAAAACCTCCCTCATCCTCTCTCTATTCTCTCTTCCAAGAAGGGTCAGTCTTTCTTCTGCACTTCCAGAGGGCTGAAAGCTAATCACATCTTTTATCATTATTTTTCATTTAAATTATATTAAGGTCCTGTGCAAAGAGTGTGAAGTCTCAATATGCAAATATTTGCCTCAGATTCCAGTAATGCGTTGTGCTGTTAATAAATGAAACCTGTTCTCAGGGTCTACCTCCTGCCTTATTTATTACTATTCAAAGCTTCTCAAGGAAGCTGTCTAGAGGCATTTCTTGAAGATCCAGCCAAGGTTGCCCACATAGTCATGTAAGTGAGAAAGCATTCGGCATCATCTTGCTACTTCTCTCTTTTTTTTGGGGGGGGGGGTCACACCTGGCAGTGCTCAGGGAAACATATGGGATGCCGGGATTAGAACCACGATCCTTCTGCATGCAAGGCAAATGCCTTACCGCCATGCTATCACTCCGGCCCCATCTTGCTACTTCTTAACACCTCTCACTTTTCTCCTTCCCCTATTCCCTGGTCATTAACAAAAGTGTTTTTCATTGACTGTACATTTAGTAAGAGTCCAAGAGTCAGTCATGGATGGATGAGGAGAGAACAATCCATCACTGGACCCTCTGGAGATCTCTGAATGTTGCCACACAGTCTCCCAGTGGCTAGAATCATTTTAGAACTTAAACATTTAAAACTACTGACATGGCCATACAGACTCTAGACACTCCTGCCTCGATTCCTACTGCTCCACACCCCCTTCACCCCTATATAAGATCCAAACCTAAGTCTGAGAGTGAGGTAGTTGGGGTGAGGATGGAGGCAAGACAAGAAATTAACCCGCTTTATGGGGTGCTACTGCCAGGATACAGCTGTTCTACCTGTGCCAGCTCTTGCTTCTTATGAGCAGTGAGTGAGGTGAGCAATCGACCAGATTTTGGTGATTGCTGTATTGTAGATTCTTCTATCTTGGTGAAGCTGATCACTTAGTTTGTTTTACCTTCTAAGTTATAAGACCCTGGGGTCAGGGGCTATAGTTTCATTAGCCTCCTAGCCATCATCTCCCATCATAAAATTGATTTGTAGACCATATACATTTAGTCACTCAAGTGAATGGATGATTGAGTGAATATATGCACTTGCAATTTGGACAAGTCTTGAATTTCTCCTCATGGATTTTCTGTTCACTGCTCTGACCTCATTTGGAATCCACAGAAACTGTATGATTCAGGGATTTCCACCAGACTCCAAAAAAAATAAATAAATAAATAAATAAAAGTCCCCTGGAGATCGTCAGATCCCCAAAAGAGATTGGAAAGGTCATGTATTTTAATCAGAAAAGGCTGAATTCTTGGTAAAGCAGACCAGTTGAATTGGCTTGACAGTAAAACTCGGCAGCAATTTTTTGTGTCTTCTTCAATTGCTTCATTTCCCCCAGATCTATGGTTTTTAAATGAGGAGTAAGATCAAAGGTCAACTTTAGCCCCTGAAGCACATGTTAAGTAGGTTCTGTAATCACATCACAGAGCCAACTTCAAAAGTCCACATAGAACCACAGTAAGCACCTGCCTATCTTCACACCAATGAATGGCTTTCTGATGCCATCAATCAGAAAGGAAAATGCAGAAAGAGTAACAGATCCTTAATTAACCAAGCTTCTCTCATCTTGTCACAAATAAAAAGCAGGCATGCAGTCCTGGCCCAGGTGAGAAATAGAACCCACTGGAAATTGTCAAAGGTCTGTTATTTTCCTGTAACTTTCCAGACTCTGGAGGTGTCACCCTTGACAGTCCAGAATGACAACACAATAATGTTCCAAATTATCAGGATAGGAAAGAGGGATCAATGGGTAAGACGACTAGCACTTGATTCATTGTCACTGCTGGGAGTGTCCCCCAAGAACAGAGCTAGGAATAGCCCTATCCCCTAATGCTATGTCCCCTCCCAGCACACACACACACACACACACACACACACACACACACACACACACCCCTAAGAAAAAAATTAATTTAGCATCAGACTCCATGAAAATGGAAATCCAGCCCCACAATTTATTCCTTTCCTCTCTGAACTGGCCTGCCTAGGTGAGAAGATTTGTAAAGTGTGACTTTAACATGGTCTCAGAAACTCGTTTTGATGACAGTGGAGGAAGGCAGAGAAGGATTAGAGGAATCTAGTCAGTCATTGCTTGCAGAGAGCAAATATGTCCTAAGAAAGATGAAAGGCTCCCTGTCCACTAACTAGATGGAGCTCATCCTTAGCATCTGTTTATGTCTATCTTTCCTCCTGAATTGAAGTGAAAGCCTCATGGCCCATCCCAAGGGATTGGAAGTGGGTCTGGAAGCAATACCAACACAGGAAATAATCCATGCACTATTAGTGAAATAAAACAGGTTCAGGAACTTCCACCATAAACTATCTGTCAGCCGGCAAAGGTACCGGCAGACAATCAGCTGTAGAAAAGAAACCAATAGTAGTTTCTCCCTGAGACACCAAGGTCTTTATTGGGAAATGAAAGATCATCCCTGGGTGTGGAGAAGTAGTAGGATAAGGGACCAATTCAAAAGGTGCCTTAATCCAAAATGTTCTTCCAGTCTAATGAGTGATAATAACCAGCAAAGAACTGTCCTGAATAAAATGAAAAGTGGTTATTCAAACACTGGATCATGTTCCAGAAGTATTTACAAAGAATATCAATAACCCATCCTACATACTAATCAGGTCCAAATCAAAATCACCTTCTTACTGAGTCAACCAAGAGTTTCCTGGGTGCTCTTGCAACTGATGAAGATGTGCCCAGATGACGATGGTGAACAAAGAAAGCCCACAGGATAGACGTGAAAGCAGAAACCAGCTAGATTCCCTAAGATTCCTGGGTGGTTTCATCCCAATGGTTTTCCTTCTGAGCCAGGCCAAAGCAACATTCTGTTGATTGAGAGCTAAGACAGCACATGATCAACACCTCTCACTGCTTCCCACTCAGAAGGAATTCAGTAACTCTCCACAATGTCTCTCTTCTGTGAAAATCCCAGCAATATAGAATCAAGAGTACCAAGAGTCAAGTCTTGGTTCTGCAAATTAATGGCCAAAGAAGATAAGGCCGATGGTTCCATTTCTTTTACTGCCAATATTTTGATAGCCTCTGTAGATTGAGTAAAAATCCATGAAAATGTTGCATGTGACTATGACCCCACACCATGATGTACTTGCTCTGAAGTAAGTAGTGAGTAGAGTGCTTGCCTCATAGATGGTATTTCGAAAAGTATTATTTTTAATTTAATTATTAGTGTCCTGTGATAAAATAAAACTCACAAGAGTACAAATCACAACTAATCTCCAATGAATGTTCCATTCTTGGAGAGATAATGTCAAGCTGACAGTGTCCTGCTAGGGCTCCTCCTACCAGCAGGGAAGATATGTATAGGGCAGGCCCTTTATAACTACTCTGAACTCCACACCAAACCATGCAACTGACCTAGACAATCTCCTAAGCACAGGAAGAGAAGCCCATTCTCATCAGTAAAGACTCTGCCTCACTGCAATCCTGAGAGTGCAATTTATCTGGTGGCTCAGATCAGAGGAGAAAAATGTTTCCTTGGTAGGTGACCAAATAGCAAAGGGCAGGAAGCAAGTCACTGAGCAAGGGATGCAGTTTGCCGACAAGTTTATGCCGTTGAGGCCAAGGGATTTGGGAGAAGGACAGACCAGAGAAAGGCATTAAATTGAACCTCTTTATCCCAACAGCGCAACATTTGGAGGCTCTACTAATCCTGTGCCAAAATAGTCAAGGTAGGGGTTGCACTCAGAAAGGCTAAGTGGCTGGGTTAATAAGGCTTTTAGGATTCCTCAAGCCGAGTCTGCAGTGCACAGACCTCTCCAAGCATCAATTATAAGAACACACAACTTTCTGGAATGGAGAGAGGGCACTGAGTTCACGGCAAGCACTGCTGTCTGATGGATCTTCTTCCGCCCCTTCTGAATCTTCCAAGTGTTTCATTACTTTGCTCCTCAAGCCTTTCTTCAGTGTCTTCAAAACTTCTGACTTTGCTCTAATGAACATCCTCTGTTTATTAACTCTTTGGCCAAAAATAAAAAGTAAAATAAAGAAATACAACCCAATACGCTTTCCTTATTGCAAATTGCAGAAGGCAATAAAACTACTCACAGTGATTTGTGCAAGATCTATCCTCCCTCCAACTTCACCCCAAGGACCGAGGAACCAACCCCTTGCCCCACAGACAATACAATGTTATAGTGCCAGGAAGACATTCTGGAGGCTTACTCTTTATTTATTTTTTTTTACTTGAGCTTTCCAAGCACTGATGGGGGATTTTTGGGGTCTCTCCCAGGGATGCTCATTCTAACAGTGCTTGCTTGAGGATTGATTCTCTGCACAGACCTAGGGATGCATTGCTGCTTAGGCTCAGTGGTGTGCAAGCTAGCAGAGCTATCCAGCATTGTTTGTCAGGGAGAGAGATTCTTTAAATTCAGGGACCCAAATTTAATCTCCGAGTTTCCAGGGATTCAATTCGGGATCTAGTGCATACAAAGCATGCACTCTGGTCCTTCTAGCTGAATCTTGGGTCACGATCTTTACATGACTAAGTCTTATCTTATCAATCTATAGTTAAGATTGTACTCTGGGAAATGGCATTAACTCTGATGTTTAAGTCAAGAGGCCTGCCTGGGTTGGACTTCCATGGTGCCAAGCAATGTGTCTAGTAATTTAGTTAAGTGTCTTAGTTGTTGCACTCATCCTCATAAGAATCCTGTGAGAAAAAAAAGAGGCTCATTAGTTCCCACTATTCTCCCTCCCCATTTTACAGATGAAGGTATCCAGCCAAGGAACAATGAGAATCGCTTAAAGTCAGAATGAGGTATAGCAGAGACTCAAACCCAGACAGACATTCTGATGTCCTTGTTGTTGAATAATTTCTTCACTTTTCCTTTATCCATTTCACCCATGTTCCCTTCCCTTTGTTATTTTACAGCATTTTGCCTTTTACTGTCACATGCGTTTCTTAGATATGTATATGTTTTCAAGCTTACATATACTATAATCTAACCAACTAGTCATTTCTGTTTTCTTCAACGTTCTAGTTGCTTAGAGCCCCGAGGAGAGGGCATTAACTACTTCCATTACCTGACTAGTCAGAAAGACCTTCTATAAGTGAACCTGCAGTTTATCCATAGAATATGCTCTAACCCGAATCCTAGATCCTCAAAGATAGCAAGAGCCTCATTAAAAGTCCCTCTGTTCTACTCTCATAGTAGTAACACCTTTGCTTCCTTCCACTTCGTGTGATCATTAACTACATATGCCTGCATCCAATCATTCTTCCACTAATGCACCCATCCATCTGTCCAGTGCACCTAACAATTATCTAAGCCCAGATTCTCTACAGCCTTGGATAAATAACTGTATGTCTTTGATATTTTCTCATCTATTTTGTAAAATACAACTCTCAAGAACCATGGCTTGTAGGAGGCCTTCAACAAGAAGGAACAAGGCAAGGAAAGCCTCCCTAAGAGGTACTCAACTAATTCTGTTGTTCCATCTCCAATTTTCTACCAATCGATCAACCTTGCAATCTTGTGCTCACTTATTACATCTTGTTCTTTCCTTCCCATCATCCCATTCATCACCAGGTCTCTAAAATTGGGCCTTTCCTTTCCAGCTCCCTCTGACCCCGTCATTTAACCAGCTGGACTTCTCACCTGGGGCCGTTCCCTGTCCAATCCATCTTTTCTACACTGCCCTCAGATTAATTTCTCTGAAAGGTACTTTTCCATTATGTGATTCCCTTCTTCAAAACCTCCACTGCTTCTCCACCATCTATTTATTTTCAGCTTTTTCACAGTATTATATTTGTCATTATAAATGTAATACACACACATCAATGGAGATTTGCAAACCAGAGCGGGGAAAATCATCCAGAAACCTATTATAAGAACAATACTGCAAGTGAGAATTCTGATAAATTTCCTTTCAGATCCTGCCATCCCTTCCAATATAGAGAAGGGTATTTTTTCCCCTCAGTAGGCATTCTACTCTACACAAAACCCCCACTTCAGTGTTCTCTTCTTGCTTTATATGGTTTCTTCATTCTTGACTGTATAACCATTCTCTTTAATGACTGTGTAATATTCCATTGAGTTGCTTACAACAGTTCCTATTTGCTAGGAATTTAGTTTATTTGTTGAGGACTTAGGAAAACTGTATACATGACAAAAGCTTGATAAATGTTGACTATTATTATCATTTCCAATTTGGTCTATCACATATAATGTAGAGAAATATTTCTGCATCTCTACTTCTGTGTTTAGCTGTTTCTTTAACTTCCCAGCTGTAAACCGCTAGCCCAAAGAGCATTCATGTTTCAAGGCTCAGTGACATGTGCTACGGCAGATGTTAATAACACCCTGCCACCTTCAAGCTCTCTCCTTCTGACATTTGCTGAGAGGGCTTGCCCCATTGCACACTGCAAGCATCTACAGATTTCCAGTAATTCTCAAGATAACACCACCTGAGGGAGTCCCAAAAGCAATTCCCTCCTAAATTTGGGGCACAGAAAGCAAAGCTTGCTGCATCCCCCTGAGGAGATAGCTCAGAAACAGCCCACAGGCATTGCATAAAGTCCCTTCACATAATGCTCTCCCCTCCTTGTGACCCCACCACAGTGTACCCAGGATCTTCTCTCAGGTGTATGAGTCACACCCAAATCCACCTCTCATAAACTAACTGTAGGGGATGGGAAGTGGGTCTGAGACTGTCTGAGACATTTATAGGCAAATCACTTGCCACCAACTGATAAAGAACTGTCTAGTAGCTTCTAATACCTAACCATCACTTTCCAAAATGTCATTATTTGATAGCACAAGATCTTCCAGAGTTCTATTGGACCTATACTAGCCATTTCTGGTAGGCATTACTGACTTCATCTTAAAGATCTTAAAGATCATCTTAAAGACCAGGGCATTATAGTTATAGGTGATCATACCCCCCTACAATGGAAATTCCAACTTTTTCCAGGGCCCTGCTCTTAAGTACCATGTTGTCCTTCCAGACACTGCCCTGTTGCAATAGTGAGATAGATCACTTGGCTAAAATAATGCTGGTACTATTAAAAGCTTCCCTCCCTGGAGAGATGATCCAATTTCACACCGAGTTCACATTGTCACCCAGATAGTTCCCTAACTGTCCCTGAATTTGCAATGAATATTTCTGCCTTGAATATAGACTCAGGCCTTCTTCTCTTCCATTTTCTATTTCTCACACTAAGATCCAGATCCCACCTTATTTTTTCTTACTCTGTTCAGATTGGTTGCTGATACTCCTGACATTCCCTAGCTCACTTTTCTCAGCTGGAGTAGGTTTGGACAGAAGCATCTGGCATAGCACACATTCCATAGAAGGAAAGTAACAAATGATAACTGGACACACCATCACCTCAACCAACTGTCATTTCTCCTCCAATACCTTCTAAAACTCAACCAGCTCCCTTCTAATTGCCCCACATTTCATGGACCATTTCTAGTAAGACAGCCTGAAGAAATTAAGTCTCCATGTTTGAAGCATCAGGAAAAATTATCCAAAGCAAGGTCAAATGATTTACAGCAATCCCATATATCAGTGAATATCATTTGGGGCTCAACGCCATTAGAAGACATCGAGGACCATTCTGAGTCTTTCTCATTGTTTCACTTGAAAAATATCCCAGACTTAGTAAAGTTGCCAGTTAGTTGTTAAATTTTACTCAGTAGAAATGCAGACAATTTTTGTCTAGTGGAACTAATAACTAAAAGTTCAGGTAGGGTGTAAATTTGCTAGGTTGTTTTCTTTTTTTTTTTTACTAAGTCGGCAATTACATTTTAACATTTCTTTGTTAGCTTCTTTATAAATACCCTGGTTTCTTAAGTGCCTTTTAAGCCATAGCATCTTACTGGCTTCCCTGAGTTTTTCTTTTTTTTTTTTTTTTTTTTTTTTTTTTTTTTTTTTTT
>PVKC010034033.1:0-13810 GCA_004027635.1 Crocidura indochinensis | reverse complement strand
ACATTAGAAGATTATCAGAAGAAGATAAAACCTACCTATTTCAATAGATAGGAATATGTGAGAGTGGTCTCTGTATCATAGTGAGAACCAAGTCCTGGCCAGAACAAAGAATGATAATAGGGCCTGGTCAATTAAAGGGTGTATAGGGAAGAACAGTTCCAAAGACCAACAGAGCAGACTGAAATTAAGCAGTTAGAAATGGAACTGCTGAAAATTTGCATCAGGATGTCATAAGAACTAACAGAAAAGCAGATGGATGTCTATGCTTATTAAATTAAGAGTAAGTATTAATGGGGCTGTAGTAATAATAGATCATTTGTCTTGCTTGTGGCCAATCTGAGAATTCCAGCACTGAATATGGTCCCTTGAGCCTTGCCAGGAAAGATCACTTAGCTCAGAGAAGAGTACACCTTCTCCTGTGTATGCCCACAAACAAACAAAAAAGTAAGCATTAATAAACAATTCAGGATAATGGTACAAACAATAAAATGAGTAAGATAATCCCATAAGTGAAAAAATGCACACTCGTACAGACACTAGTCATTAGAAAGAAGATGTAAGATGAGACTAAGAGTCCTAAACAAAGGTGTTCTCCCAAATTCCTTTTCCCTTAACCTCTTCTTTTTGGTATGTAAGAACCCACCTGGATTACAGGACCTTCTTCCATGCTGGTGGATTTGGGTCTGGACAATAAAGAGAAAGCAGCTCTGGCTTTGGGTGGGACACAGAGAGAGCATATGGCAGAGAGCCATGAGGCAAAAATCAGGTTGACTCCAAAGAATATCTTTTCTGACTGCTTGGTATTATTTCTCCACCACTACCTGGTTCATCAGACCCGTCTGCATAAGGGGTTAGAAACACAGCATTTGGGATGATCTCACCACTGGTGGATTTTTACTTTAAAAGAAGGCATACTTTAGAGTCAGAGATCCTAAAGTCAAATGATTACAAACTACTTTCCTTAAATAATGGTTAACAACCATTTGAGAGACTTCTTAGTGGTAGGAAAGGGTGGTAACTGTAGTCCTGACCAGTGTCCCTGGTCTTTCTTTTACAAAAGTTTTCTGTTGGACTTTTGAGTTTGGCCATCTTTTGTCCTATATAGCATATATGAGTTTAAATGAAGGCACAAAAAGCAAAACCAAAAATCAATAAAGCAGGATATGGAGAAGATATGTCAATGAACTCCAATCATTGCTAATGCAGCTGCTTAGCTCTTTTAAATGACTCAAAAGAAAATCAAACAAAAGTTTATTCAAATAAAGCAGCCATTTAAGGTTCTGGCCTTTCTTTGAGGTATTTAAGAAAGTGAATTTCTAGGATTCAAAAATCTAGAATTAGATGCCAGGGATGCAGTTCAATGGTAGTAAGACAAATGTCTCTTATACATGAAGCAGGGTTTGATCTGAGTACTGAAAAATAATCCAGAATTAATTCATGCTGAAAACTAAAAATTGGGGATAAAAAAGCCAATAACTCATCTGGAAAGTATCCCTATTTATTGCTCCTGATTCACTTATACAGGCATGTCAGCTCCCGAGAAACACACTAACCAAACAATAAATCTACCAAACATATAATCTATGCTATCTCTGTGCAAAAGTCTGAGTGACAACGCAGATTAAAACATACAAAAAACATATAAAAATGACACTGTCTTTTTCTCAAGGAGCTTTGGTCCAATTTTAAAAGAAGGAAATAAATGAAAAGTTTTAATATCAAAATAATGGTCTCAGAGAAAACATAAAAAACAATCAGTTAGAATCTGAATTAATCTTGATGTCTTGAGCTAGGGATAAATTAAAGAGATGGAGGCTGACAGAGGGAAAAAAAAGTGTTGTTAGTAATGCAAAGGTAAATAGCAGAAATGAAGATTATACTTAAGAAACAGTGCAGAGGAATATAATTTGATGGTTTACACAAAAGAGCATAGAAGGGTAGGTAAAGTAGAATATGGGCAAGCAGAGATGGTCTGCAAACTGGATAAGAAGATCAGAGACAGGGCCAGAGCGATAGCGCAGTGGGTAGGGCATTTGCCTTGCACATGGCTGACCCAGGATGAACCTGGGTTTGATTCCTGGCATCCCAGATGGACATCCAAGCCTGCCAAGAAAGATTTCTGAGCACAGAGCTAGGAATAAGCACTAAACTGTGCTGGGTGTGCCCTACCCACCTAAAATCAGAGACAAATGGTTCAAAAGGGGTCTTTTTGAAAAGTAGAAATGTTCATCAAAAATAAAATCTAAGTAATTACCACTAATCAATTCCTGAGAAGACTAATTTTAATTCAAACCTGACAACTATAAATAAAACCCAACAGTAACTTGGATGTTGCTCAAAGTTCCAACATAATTCAATTAAAATAAAACCAATAAATATTAGAACCTAGATCTTAAGTTTCTAGAGAGCAGGTTCTGAATGATTTACTAAATTTTGTGCAGGACACAGCCTAGTATACACTATTGGATATTGTTTTAGTTTTATTTAGCAAACTTGGATCAAGCACTTATTAGCTAATAATACGAAGAATGAATAAAAATGATTATAGAGGATTAAGATTCACTTGGCTTTCAAGTACATATGGAAGTACTTTCTGCTTCTTCTACCTGGAATCTCAGAAGAAGTCATATCTGGAAATAGACATTTGGCAGTTCATAGCAAGAAGATGTGATTATGACCATGACTATGATTGCAGCTAGTCATAGAGAACATATATGTGAAGGCAAAAGAAGTCTAAACTTAAGTACAACCTCATTTAGGTGGAAAACAAAGTAAATAAGTCAGGAGACTGAAAATGAATAGAGATGTACCAAACTGTCCATAACTGAAACTGTTTAATGATGGCAAGAGTGAGGCCAGAGAGATAGCACAGCAGTGGGGCATTTGCTTTGCATGAGGCTGGGTTCCATTCCCAGCATCCCACATGATCTCCCAGCCTGCCAGGGGCAATTTCTGAGAGCAGAGCCAGAACCCTCTGAATACCGCCTGGTGTGGCCCAGAAACCAATCAATCAATCAATCAATCAATCAATCAATCAAGTTTAAAAAAATAAAGATGGCAAGAGAAAGAGTAGGTTAACTCTGGAAATGGGGTACTACATGAAACAATAGGAATTTTTCATCATTGAAAACCTGCTATATGGCATCAAATCTATGCATCCTCCAAGAATTTACAACGACAGACTGAAATAACTGTTGCAATGTTTGTACTAGTCATTTATTTATTTATTTATTTATTTATTTATATTTAAAGCGCCAGCAATTTAAAAGCTATTCATAATTTAGTTTTAGACCTACAATGTTTCAACACCACTTCCACCGCCACTGTCAACCTCCCTCCACCAATGTTCCCAGAGTTCATTCCTTATTCCCTCCCCAGCTATCTAACACCACCACCAGCCCCAGCCTACCATTATAACAGGCACCTTCTTAAGCTTGGTTGCTATAGTTTGGGTCTCATGATTTCAGTGCTGCTGACAGCACGGTTCTGTTTTTATTTTCTGGATTACACCCAGGGGTGCTCAGGGGTTACTCCTGGCTCTATGCTCAGAAATCACTCCTGGAAGGCTCTGGGGACCATATGGAAAGCCACAAATCAAACCCAGGTCAGTTGAGTGCAAGGCAAAAAAATCCCTACCCACTGTGTTATCGCTGATTCCATGGTTTGGATATTTAGTTCTTTCTTTCCTTAACACCACCAGTGTACCAGTGTCCCTGAATACCCTTGACTCCTATTCCCTGTTATTTCACATCTGTCTTTCTTCTCCATTATTCTCTGGGACCAAAAGTGTCCTAGGCAACCTCCATTTAAACCATTGCATTCTCTCATGAAATTATTCTAAAAAATCACATAAATGATATCTTCTATGAATCATTCTTATTCTGGCTTATTTCATTTAACATATCTTCCAGCCCCAACCATGTTGCAGTAAATTGCATAACTGCACCATTCCTTAGCTATGTACTTCAGATAGGCAAGCCTACATGAAGGGTTTCGCCTTGTACTAGGCTGTATAACTCCCATTCCCATCCTACAGGAAAGTCAACAGTCTCCACAAAATTTACAGGCAGATATCTTATATTGTAATCACAAATATCATTTATTTAGTGCTTACTATGTTCTAAGAAAACAGTACAAGTTGAGTTACCATGCACAAGGACATGACGTCCTTTCATCTTCAAAATAACCCAATTTACAGTAAAATTGAGTGATTAAGAGTACAGTTTCCTCATTCAGTATGACTTGTAACTTAATTCTAGTTATGCCAACTTCCAGCTGTATATTTCTGAGTGTGTGTGGGAGGGGGGTTGTCTTGGGATTTTAAGGCCACACCTAGCATCACTCAGGGGTTACTCCTGGCTTTGTTCTCAGGAATCAATGGCAGGCCGATGGGACCCTATGAAATGTATACCCAGGTCAACTGCATGCAAGACAAATGCCCTATCCATGTGTCCTATCACTCTGGCCCCTAACTGTATATTTGTAAGCAGACATTCTTAATTTCTCTGGTCCATTACCCCCAAAATAGTTTTTAGTAGTAACAACTCCAATAGAGGAGGCCAACGTATGAAATGCTTTACCTTGTATCTGGTATCACATAAAGTTAAAACCCAGCCAACTCAATCGTAATCCTTCCCACTTCAAAGCTAAAAGAATGACCCTTGAGCTCAGAGCTAGGAGTAAACCTTGAGTACCACCAGATATGGTCCAAAATGAACAAAAATGCTGACAGTCATCCCTTAACCTGATTTTATGACCATTCAAGGCTTCAACCTACAGATTAAAAAGTTCTAAAATAAATCATGTTACTACCAAAGGTAGTACAACATAACCTTTCATTCAACTGACTCAGCTACTTCTTCACAGTTAAGATATAAGTTTCACTTCTTGCTAGCAAAGAAACAGCACATTCTAGGTCCTCTTCCCATTCCATCAATGGTTCACATGAGTGCTAGAAATTCAAGAAATACCAACGAAGCAATTGACACTTCCTGTCTCTGCAGCTCCTGTTACTGTTGCCTAATTCAATGTTGCTGTCATTCTGCAGCAAGGAGTGCTCCCTTGCCTGTGCTTTTCGTTTCTTCTTCCTGATTCTGATTCCAATGACTGTCACCCATGTTTACATCTGTAGAGTGGAAGGTGTTTAATACACTGAAATAGCATCATGCATTTAATAAAGAGACTGTAAACTAATAGATGAAACTTGTCTGTGGTTAGGAAAAAGAGTTTCTTATCTGTCAAAGAAAAAAATACTGAAATATTTAAGCATGAATGTCTGTTATTTATTTCAAAGTGATAAAGGAAGTGAAAGAAAGTGAGGAAGAGATAAAACAGAATTGGCAGTACCAAAATTATTATGGATGCCTAAATAATTGCATATACTAGAATTTATGACACTTATTTTTTACCTTAAAATACATTTGAAATTTTTATAGTTACCTTATTTTAAAATCTAATGAACAACATGATTTTTAAAAAGCTTGATACTCATAGTAAAGTAAAAAAATGATGAGCAAAACAAAAGAATATCTACAGATAAAATAAAAGACAATTTCCTTATAAAGGAAGAACTTGAGGCTGGAGAAATAGTATAGTGAGCAAGGCAATTGTCTTGTGGGCTGTCAACACAGGTTTGATCCCTGGCATGACTCCTAGGACTCTTTAGCCCCATTAAGCTGTCTCTTGTCTTTTCCACTCTTGTATTGTGTAAGTGCTTTCCTAGGAATCTAACTAAAAATCTCACAAAAGCAAGATGTGCTCTATGGCCAAATCTTCACTCTTGTGTTAGAAAGTTATAATCTCCAATATAAAACATGACTGAAATCTACCATTACTGAACTAGACACAAAGACAAATTACTTCCTGGCTCTGTAATACTATCCTATTCTGATAAACCCCTGGCTACCCCATTCCCAATAATTTTTTGCTAAAGTTCTCTACTCTATCTCGAAATGTTGAAACATCCAAGGGCTACTACTAGTCTCACTTCCATCTCTAATATTTTTTTTCCTTTTAGTATCTCTTCTAGGTCTGTGCCTGATCATTTCCAGATTTGTATCCAAGTACATGACTTAACCCTGATTGTTTCTCTGATGTTCTTATTATGTTCATCTTTATAAATCTCCTGCCACAATGATCTCTATATTCAAACAAACCAGTAAATACACATCTCAGAACCCTACTTCCACTTCATTTATTTTCCTTCATTTTGAAGCAACTTTTCCTATTTCTCACATCTCTCAATTTTCTGCTCCAGCAATATTCGTGGTCGTTTTATCTAAAATTGCCCCTGACACCCTTTATTTCCTTACTTCATCTGTTTTTTTAAATCATATTTATATGTTGACTTGGGTATTAATCATTTTATCACATCAGTCATCAGGTAGCTGGGACTCTGCATTATTCACTGATGAAACCTAGTGCATAACATCTAACACATAGATGCTCTTTTCTTTTTAAATAAGTTTGGACAATCTATTGCTGACTTTATACTTTACAGTTTTTCTAAGTTTTTTTTTATAATGAACACGTCTTGCTGTTAAAGAAAGCAATAGCTATTTCTTAAAAATTTCACACAGAGAAAAAAAGAAAAATCAAAGGAAAGATGCACTATATCTCATAAACTCTACTAAATCTGACAAGTATTTTTGCTCTATTATTTATGATAACCACAAAGGGTTTCAGTACCAACTAGGCACTTTATTTAATTAATAAAATCTTTTTAGGATGAAACTTTTCTGAAACAAAACTTTTAATTGCTCAGTGCAGACCAGAGGGTGAAAATAAGGCTCCACATAGAAAATAAAAATTTGGTAACATTTTCCTATATATCTTTACTACCATATTATGTTTTAAATGGACTTACTATACATTTAAACATACTATAGTACATTCTATAGTACAGGTACTTCTATCAGTATCTTGTGAAGAAAAAAGACATGGTTTTGGGAAAACTTATATAGAAAGTAAAGTGTCACTTTCAAATAAGCTGGTACTTTCTAAGGATGCAATAACCATGGTCAAGAACTATGAAGACAAGTTATATAGAAATGGCCCTGTGAATCCAGGTGACACAAGACCTCTGGGAAAAGCTTCTGTCCATGTCCTCCAAACAATTCAAGCAATATCCAGTTGCAGCTGTTAGTCAGTGGTATGAAGCAACAATAGACTGTCCATTTGAAAGTTTGGACAATAGGCTAACATTGTGTGATCTACAGTGTAAGCATAAGTTTTATGAGTAAGTATAATTAAAAACCTGGTCTCAATACTTCTGTAGTTTTTTCTCATTTTTGGTGGAGTTACACTCCATGGATCTTGGAGGCACTGATTCTCAGGAATCAGTCATGTTGGTGCTCAAGAGGCCATGAGGTACTAGCAATCAAATCCAGGCCTCTTACATGCAAAGCATGTTCTCAAGTCCTTTGAACTATCTCTTCATCCCTGACTAAGTTTTCTAAGTTGTTCACAGAACAACTTGTGAATCCAAGAAGTAGGCAAATGTCTTTTAGGTCCTTCACATGGCAAATGGGGGCTATTCATTTTCTTTTCCCAAAAATAATCAACAATATAATTATATCCCCAAATTTTTCCTTTAAAATTGGGACAGATATTCAGAAGATCTGAATATTACACAAATTAGTAGTATGAGGCAAAAATATATTAACTAGATCTTATTATTAGCCATAGATTATTATTATAAAATATATATAACATAAACTGTAATGTTATAATTTTTGTTGTTATCAATGTTATCTTTGTGTGCTCAGGGGTCCAAAGTCTTCACTTTGCTGGGCTTGGAGGTCATGCAGTGTTAGGAGTCAAGCCTAGGAACACATGCAGGATACCAATTCAGTCATATGCCCTTACTCATTAAAGTGTATCTCCTGCAGCACTAATTAGAACACATTTTGGTACAAGTATCAGTATCACTTATCTCCAGAACTTTTTCTCTTTTCCACTAAAAAATCTGTGACCATTAGATATCATTTCCCTAATCCTGGCAAGCTCGATTTAGGTGTAAGTGATTTTGAACATTCTGCAGTTTTTCAGTACTTCGGTTCTTTGTCACATATCATATAATTTTTAAGCATTCTAGATTAATGCCCTTAAAACAAGAAACCTAAGTAAGAACTCTAATGACAAAATACAATTGTCATTCAAAAGGTAACAGTTTAAGTCCTCATTAAGCTCACATCAAGCTAATTCTTCCCAGGTCAATGTAGTGTTCATTTGCACTTCTCTGACCTTTAAGAAGAGAGTTACTACAAAGTGCTTTTTCCTTGTAGATATGTAGATAAAACAAACTGTGACATCTTACTATTGAGAAACAAAACTTTAAAATTACAAGAACTTTTCTCTTTAGAGTATGAAAATGCAAAATTTTCAAAATTAAGTTGTTCAGAGGTTAAGTGCTTGCCTTGCATGCAGTCAATCTCAGTTTAATTTTCAGCACTGCATATGGCCCTCTGATTACTACCCCCAAGCAAAATAAATAAAAAATGCAAATTTGGGTCAAGAAAGTAGTTTTCTGGGGCCGGAGCAGTGGTGCAAGTGGTAGAACATCAGCCTTGCATCAGCCTAGGACGGACAACAATTCAATCCCCAGGCATCTCATATGGTCCCCCAAGCCAGGAGTGATTTCTGAGCACATAGCCAGAAGTAACCCCTGAGCATCACCAAAAACAAAACAAAAACAAAAAAGCAATTTTCTTTCTTTAAAAGTTTTATCACCAAGTCATTCAATTTCCAGCTACATTTTGATCTGTATTTGATCTCAACTAAGCATATGCTTTCTTTACGTTTAAATTATATTTAATTAAAATAATGTGATCAACAGAAGCCTTCATAGTTAAATTTGAGATATACAATGAGTCAGGGCCCTTCCCACCTCCATGTAGGGAGTGTCAACCTCCCTACCTCAGTGGTCCCAGAGTGCATCATATACCACCAACCTTTGACCCCTAGCCTGCCAGTATAACAGGCCCCTTTAAGTTTAAATTGTTAAAGTTTAGGTCCCTGATTCTATTATCATTGACTTTGGCTTGGATATGTAGTTCTGTCCTATTCATTTCCCCACCACTGCATCTGAGACCCCAGACTTTCTTTGATCTTTTCTTCTTAGTTTTATGAAAAAATGCAGGAATATGTGGTAAAATAATCTGCATCCTGAGGTTCTATGAAAAAAGGTGGGAGCCCCAATTTAAAAGATAAGGAATTTTTAAAAACCCAATAAAATGTGTTGGCAGGTTTTTTTGTTTTGTTTTGTTTGTTTTGTATAGACACAGCAAAATATATGGGAAACAGAAAGAAAAAACCTTTGGCCTAAAAACAAGGAGACCTTACTCATGAAGTATCCTGCCATAAGACCAACTACAGGCTCTTTGACAACTAAACTATCTAACCCCAAAGTCTGTCTCTGTGGTCCCAGTAAAAGTTCTTCACAATCATAGTTGTTGCAAACAGATTTCTGTATTTAGAGATCCTGGTTTTTTGTTGAAGTCTGGGTGACATGGAAGGTCTTCTGGTTTCATCTTAACATTAGGTGACAATGCAGGGAGCCCTGCCCAGAAAGCAAGTTTTGTTGCTACTAAATCGTCAGGGTGTCATTTGAACCCACCCTGCAGCAAGTAGATGCCAAGACAGCATTAGGGCCATCCCTAACAGAAGATTGATTCCTGGTGCTAGTGTAGAAAACTATGCTATAGATGGAATCCAAGGTTCAGCGATGAATGGCCAATAAGCATATACTTTTAGTCATATTTTTTAACCATGAGTAACATCGAGGCTCGACCCTTAGTACCACCAAATTAAATAAGTATAATTAAATGAAACTCTCTTACAAATGACAAGCTTTCTAACATAATTTATTTAAATATATAGTACACATCACTTGGTGTTTTGTGGCCATACTGAGCTATGTTTAGAGCTTACTACTGATCAAGGATCACTGTTGGTGGTGCTTGGCAACCAAATTAGGGTTCGCCACATGCAAGAAGCATAACCCCTGAATAACTGACATCACTTATTAAATGAGAAAATAAATGATTTTTTTTTGTTTTTTTTTTTTTTTGGTTTTTGGGTCACACCCGGTGATGCTCAGGGGTTACTCTTGACTATTCGTTCAGAAGTCGCTCCTGGCAGGCACGGGGGACCATATGGGGAACCGGGGGATCGAACTGCGGTCCATCCTAGGTTAGCGCAGGCACCTTACCTCCAGCGCCACCGCCCGGTCCCATTAAATGATTATTTTTATATATAAAGAAAGGCATTACAATTTAAGTATTTTTGTGGGTTTTTTTTTTTTTTTGGTTTTTCGGGCCACACCTGTTTGATGCTCAGGGGTTACTCCTGGGCTAAGCACTCAGAAATTGCCCCTGGCTTAGGGAGACCATATGGGACGTCGGGGATCGAACCATGGTCCTTCCTTGACTAGCGCTTTCAAGGCAGACACCTTACCTCTATTGCCACCTCGCCGGCCCCACAATTTAAGTTTATTTTAAAATACCACTAATAAAATAGTTTTAATTGATAAAAAGAAAACATGTGTCTAACTTCACTTTAAAAGTTCAGTTTATAAAAATAACAACAAAATATTTAGATTCCTGAGGCTGCTCAGAATATTATATTACTTTGAAAGGCAATTAAAAATTTTTTAATGTTGGCAAATGGTAGGCTAAATTAAGTCTTTTAAATATGATTCTAGTTATTTGACTAGCTTCCCTAGCCATGCCTTTCCGAGAAATCTAAACTACCAGAAAAGACAAAATATAAAAAGTAGCAACGTGGCATGCCCATTATCTTGAAAGGAAGGTGCTATAGGAATATACAGCAGACAAATCTAGCAAGTTTCTCAGTGAGGGGCTGCCAAAGGACTTGAAAAATTAGAATGAACTGAGAAAAGGGTGATCAGCCAAAAGAAAATGGCATATTCAAAGGTTCAAAGGTAAGAGAAATAAAACCACATGCAAGAAATTAAAATAATCTAAAACTTTTGGAGTACCTGGAAGGTATTGTAAATAGTCTGAAGATCCAAAGAGCAAAGTAAACACAAAGTAAAAATTAGACAAGCCACCAGCACTGTTTTGGATAATGTAAGTGTTCAACAGAAACCAAAGGAAGAATATGTGAGACTCGTTAAAGGATTCAATATTAAAAAAAAAATTCCACTTGTAATTTCCTCAATCTTGATTTTACTAATATAATTTCTATTTTGTTTGTTGTAAATTTTTTTCAGTATTTGTGCTATACCCAGTTGTGCTCAGAGGCTACTTCTGGCTCAAGGTTTGAGTCTGTCTGCTGAGCATTGCTGGGAGCAAATCTGGACTTTCCACATGCAAAGAATATGACCCAGCCTGTTGAGCTATGTTTCTGATCTCAAAATTTTAGATATTATGGAAAATTATTTTAAATTTCTCAAAGTTTATGTGCAATGATTATGTTTTTTAAACAAAAATATAAAGACATGAAGTATCAATAATCTGACTGGATGAAGCTGACTTCCTTAAAAATTTCATTTTCTAAGAGTGACTTTTCCATTAGCAAAGAAATCCCTATTCCAGTTCTTTATTATTAAATGGTATATTTCTCAAAACGAAAAACTGATAACATAGTTCCTCTAATTCATAAGCTCTATTCCATAATATTTTAATTACAATTCCTTATTATTATCATTATTGCTCAATCAAGATTGAAGTACTGGGGCCCGGGAGATAGCATGGAGGTAAGGTGTTTGCCTTTCATGCAAAAGGTCATCGGTTCGAATCCCGGTGTCCCATATGGTTCCCCGTGCCTGCCAGGAGCAATTTCTGAGCATGGAGCCAGGAGTAACCCCTGAGCACTGCTGGGTGTGACCCAAAAACCAAAAAAAAAAAAAAAAAAAAAAGATTGAAGTACTGTAATTATCAATTTACATCTGTCTTCCCTGCAAGGCAAGAAGCACCACAAGTCCAAGGCTTAATTGTTACATCTCAGCACCTAAAAGAGGATTGGCATAAATAATGAACTGAAATAAATGGGAATGAGTTATGGTTTTCCTATCTTCAATAGTGAATCTTCAGCTGTTCCCAACAGAGCCTCAGAATTAACTACAGCAGATCTTGGGTCAGCTAGTTTCACAATATAGCTTTCTGCCTAAATGCCTTTCTCCACTTTTTCTTCCCCTTCCCTATCCACCTCCAGAGGGGAGTTCCCACTGGAAATTGCACAATTCTTTGTGCAGAGAAAAACAAGCTTACTTCCTGTTGACCTAAACAGCATAACATTCTGGCACAGTGTCTTCCACCTTCAAAGAAGAGTAATTAACCCGATATGCTTTTTTTTTTTCTAACAAAAAACTGGCATTCAGGTTTCTGCTTTTATTTCAATGAGACATAAACTTTCTGTTCGTTTGTTTTCAGGCTACACCCAGAAGTGTTCATGACTTATTCCTGGCTCTGTGGTCAGGGATCACTCCTGGCAGTGCTCAAAGGACAATAGTGGTAATAGAGATTGAACCAGGTTGGGTCATGTACAAGACAAATGTCCAACCCACAATCCACTCCAGTCCTGAGATAGAACCTTTTGACTATTTCTCTATTCTTATCATTCCCACAATAAGCAAATATAACTTCTGGACAATTACCACTGGTATAACTTTTTCCTATCAATATTGAGTAACTAACATGTAATTTCATAAAGATCAAGAAGTTGCATGAACAGTCTAACCCCCACATCAAAGGGGTTGTACTTCTGTTGCCTT
Source organism: Crocidura indochinensis (assembly GCA_004027635.1). NCBI lineage: Eukaryota > Metazoa > Chordata > Mammalia > Eulipotyphla > Soricidae > Crocidura > Crocidura indochinensis. The sequence goes on along the minus strand of PVKC010034033.1, from coordinate 1,074 downwards.
TCACTTTCAGGGGAAGGGAATTAGGAAAGACACCAGAACAAATCAATAGCTGAAGAGCAAGGGGGCTGTAGATGCCTAGAATACCTTCCAAGAAGTAAGGACTTGCTATCCCACCACAGGAGTTGATTTGTGTGAAAGCTAAATCCAAAGACTCTGAAGGCCAGTGGTAACCAAGGCTTTCTGAAAGAAAATGGGATTTAAAAGAAAGAAAAGTGTGGCCAGAGAGACAGTACGAATGAATATAAAAGTAAGATGGTTATGATGCACACAGCAGAGCCAGATTCAATCCTGGGCACCACATATAGAGTCTAATGCCAAGCTAAGAGTGGTTTTCACTGCACAAAAAATTTTTAAATAAAGGAACGTGAAGTATTTGTCACCTTTCTTTTTCCTTTGGTTTTTGTTTTCAGATAACAGAAGCAGTACTCAGTGGATATTTTGTGTTCAGAGGTCACTTCTGGCAGTACTTGGGACTATTTGGTAATAGAGATCAAACTTAGATGCATACAAAGCACCCATTCTAGTCCAATAAGATCTTTGTTACTTTTCTGTCCTTGCTTCTCTATAATAATTTTTATTTCCACACCTTAAGCCCCAAACAAAAGACATCTTTAGCCATCTCCCCTACCTTTCCCTGACTGAACAATTTAATCTGACAATGTTATTTCTACACCCACCAGTTCTCACTGCCAATAAGCCTAAATTTGGAACAATAGAAGCAGGTGGGTGAAGGGAACAAAGAAAGGAAAATTCAGGAAATGACAATCTGCAGAGCAGCAATATATAATTTGAAAAGAAATGCAGTCTGGGAACAGACTCTATTTGAATATAAAATTACATATAAATCATATTTAATTCAAACTTCTTCGATCCCACAAATCTTTCTTGACCACCTACGACGATGCACAGTGAAGGACACTAAAAACGGCTGCTACCTGAGTGATCTCAAATACATTCAGCTCATATTGTGGCACTGAGTGAGAGTTAAGGGAAGCCTAGCTGTAACTCTTGCTTAGGGAGATGTAATAAATATATAAAATGCTTACATAAAGCTGACTCTTAGTTTCTTTAGAT